>JAWDHC010000004.1:0-277170 GCA_036172615.1 Curvularia verruculosa | reverse complement strand
CCCCTCCCCACTGCTTACCTCTTCTTTATTGACTTCGCCCACCGCGAAGCTGGATTCCTACGAGCATCCGCCTCCCCTCACCCACTCGCCGCGCGAATCCACCGCTGCGAGCACTCCCATCACCACCCCCGTTGACCACCCCTCATCACCACACTTTGGCCGTGCCACCAAGGACTCGGCCTCGTCTCTCGCCAATCTCTGGCACCGCAAGCCCCACGAGCTTGCAGCTAGCCGCCACCCCGACTCGGACGTTCTGTTCGAGGACGCGGGCGATTGCAGCTTCTCGCTGTTCCCCCAAGACACACAGGTCCAAACCGGCTTCGCAGACATGGCAACTGCCTCGCCCATTGACATCCAGACGCCTCCGCGCTATGGATCCAATTCCCCCCCAAACCAGACGTCCAACCTGACGTCGGCCCTCAAGCAGGCAGAGGCTCAGCCAGACCTGGCCACCACGCCCGGCCTGCTCAACCCCTCCAACTTTGAGTTTACAAATGGCCGCCCCAGCATCAGCGAGCGCCATCCTTCCATCAGCATGCTTGGCTCCTCCTTTTATGGCAACAGCGGCGCCAGGCCCATCTCCATGAAGGACCGCGGCCGTCGCGAGAGCACAAATATGGGCAGTTTTGCAGGCGGCATGAGCTGGGGCGGCCACTCGGTGGGCTCCTGGATCCGCGACGAGTAAGTGTTCCCACTGCTTTCGGCCCGCCACACGCGCCCACGCACGCACACACACATTACTAACGCTTTCGCTAGCATCATGATGGGCACTTCGCCTGCACCCTTTGCCAACAACTCCCCCTCGTTCCACTCATCGTCATATCTGCCCAAAATGGAGGCTGCCTTCATGAAGGATTTCACGTGCTGTGGCTTGACCCTCGCCTCGCTGCACGACCTGCTGCAGCATTTTGAGGAGACACACGCAAACGCGCCAGCTGCCCGCCCCCAGCAGCCCCCAACAAATGGCTTCACTTCGGTATCGGGTGCGCCAAGCAATTCCATTGCCCCCAGCCAGACTCAGGGCGATCACGCTTTCAATGCTCAAAATGGCTTCCAACAACGATCGGGCTCCATGGGTGCGCACCGTCCGCGGATAGGCTCCGTCAGCCGCTCCAACCTGTCGACTGTGCAAGATATCGACTCGCTCGACGACATGGACATGGATGACATCAATTTCGACAACCTGGGCTCCATTGATGAGCAGCAGCAGCAACAGCAGCAGCAGCAGTCGATGCAGCAATTCCCCGTCCAGAATCAGTTTAACCAGAACCAGAACCAGCAGTCAAATCTCAATGTCAACGTGAACATGGCGAATAACATGCAGAACCACCAGGGCATGCGAACATCGACACCCAACACGCCCTCGGCCTCTCAGCAGTTCAACCTCCAGAACAACCCCACCGTGTCGTCGGTCAACACGCCAACAATGGGCACCATGCCCATGGCCAACCACAACCTGACGTCGCCAGAATCCTCGCACCCGGGCACCCCAGCCGAGCTCGACATGGACTTTGGAGGTTTCAACCCAATGATGGGAATGGACATGGGCATGCCCATGGGCATGAACTTTGGCAACGGCAATGGCAATGGCAACTTTGGCATGGGCGGTTTCGACAACAACGGCACCATTGACCAACCAGGCAAGCGTCTGTTCAGCAAGCAGGGCGGTGGTCTGAACCAGGCACAGCTGCAGGCAGCGCTCAAGAACTACCAGCTCAGCGGAAACGACCAGAGCGAAATGGCCAGGCGATTACGAGAGCAGCAGCTCCTCAACGGTGCAAGCATCCCTCAGTTCCCCTTCCCCGAGGAGGTCAAGCCATTCCGATGCCCAGTCATTGGATGCGAAAAGGCATACAAGAACCAGAACGGTCTCAAGTACCACAAGCAGCACGGTCACCAGAACCAGCAGCTCAAGGAGAACGACGACGGCACCTTCTCCATTGTCGACCCTCTGACGTCCATTCCATACCCTGGCACCGTCGGTATGGAGAAGGAAAAGCCATATCGCTGTGAGGTCTGTGGAAAGCGGTATAAGAACCTCAACGGTCTCAAATACCACCGCTCCCACGCTCCCCACTGCAATCCCGAGTTGGCCATGCAGAAGCTCGGCCTTACTGGCAACCTCCAGAACCTGCAAAACGCAAACGTGGCAGGCGCTGGAATGGGCGGCATCGATCCCTCCATGTTCTAAACTGCATATATATACACATGTGTATATGTGTGTGTATGCCTTTTTTCGCTTTGCCATGTCCGGCTCGCTTTGGAAGCGTCTGGCCAGCTTCTTTGCTTCTCATAATACCCCGACGTGTGAAATGCGCGCCAAAGAATTTGCACCATTGGCCTATACCCGTTTTCCTTCATCCACCGGACGAGAAAGTTACGACTGGTTCACTTCTTCGTCCTCTGCATCTCCTGGCGTTTCTCGGATCGGGAGAATCCACCCTCATCTTCTACCAAGCCAGCCAGCCTTGATGCTTGGATATGAACGTTTTGTCGGCCGGTACCCATGTTTCGACTTATGAGCATACGTCTCTCTTACTCTTGCAACGCGCATCAGAGTTTCACGAGACGCCATTTTTTTGTTTTATTCTGTTTTTCTGTTTTTGTTTTATGCGGAATTATATCCCCTGGGCCCTCTCTATTTCCTCGAGATCCTTTCTAGACTTTGGGTCTTTCTAAAAACGGGCGTTCAAATCGCAGTCACAAAAAGTTATCAAAACAGGTCCATGCTTATACGCTGTCTGGTTTTTTTTTCTCAGTTCTACCATGGGATTATTGTCGTTTTCTTATTGGAGGCAGAAATGGTTTATAGACTCGATGTTTTCAGTCAGTCAATCGTCTTGGGAGACAAGTTGGACAAGACGGGATCTCCATAATACCACGCTCTACACTTTCCTATTTTGGGTCGATTTGCATTACGTGTCTCAAGTCTCTTGTCTCGTGTCCTCTTGTCCCTCTCCGTTTCTCTCTCGCTCGGTCGGCATTGTCATTTCCCTTCATCACGCGAACACTGGTCGTGTCCTCTTTGTCTTGACCGCTGTTTTGTGTTGTTGGCAACCGGGCCTAAATGAGGACCCAATGCCGAGATTGAAGCCATGCCCGCGCGCTGGTTAACACGGCGTACAAGGCCCTTCCATGCTCTTCCTCACGGGACCAGAGTGAGGTACCCTTTTATTTTTGTTTTAGTTTACGGCCGTTGTTGTTGTTCGTCTTAGCTTACGACACAAGGCGATCTAAGCGATACTGCCTCTGCCTCTGCCTCTGTCTTTGGCTCTTATACGTACTTCGGCATACGTACTTGTGTATACGTAGTACACACGAAGCAGCCTCGCACGTGCGCACGCCACCCTCGACCCAACTACCTACCTATCCTCTACCTTGGAGACAGAGAGCTAGAGAGATCTAGACAAACCCAGCGGTTCCCCCGTCCAGCTCCCTCCCTTCTCACAACGCTTATTCGCCTCAACGACCCAAACATCTTCACTCTCTCTTCCCACTTTTTTTCTGCCTTGGCCCGGGCTCTTTTGCGTACGTGCGTGCGTTGCCTTGCGTGCATGGTAGTGGCGCGACCCGTGCTCTGTCTGTACGTACCCTTGGTTAGTTAGCTAGCCCACCGCTCGGACGACACAATAGCGCGCGTTCTGGGGGACCCTGACAGTGGGAGTGGGGGGCGTGTGCACAGAAAATTACGCACGAACCCCCGACGCATATGCATGGACGCACCGCACAGAGAAGGGAAGGACGGAGTGAGAGAGGGCTGAATCACCTGCCTGGCTGGATTACTAGTTCGCGCGTAGGGCACGTGAGAGGACCGTGGGTTGGTCGGTTGGTTGGTTGGTTGGTTGGTCGGTAGATGGGCGTGGGCATGGTTAAAAGATCTACAGAGAGATTGAGTCGTGAAAGTCTGATGTGGTTGAAGAGGAATTGGGACTGTTTGTGTTTATGGGAAGGTAGAGCAGACCAGAGACGGAATTTTTGAACTTGCCAAAAAAAAGTTGTCCCTGTATGTATGTAGGAGAATTATCCCCAGTCAAAAAGCCTTTCCAACCCGTCCTTTTTTTTGGATTACTTGTCCCTAGTTACACAAGCATCTTCTTCACCAACTACCCAAGCCCATCTGTTGTATATACAATCAGCACAGAGCACATCACAACCCCCCCTTCAAACTCAGGGACCTCGTCGACCAGGACGCCGGCAAAGCATGTCTACTGGCGTATTGCCGTTCCGACACACCCTCCCCCCCAAACACAGGCTAGACCTCCCCCAAGCCCAGCGGACGCTATGCACGAATTGCATCTGGGCTGCCCTGATCTACATAGTCCGTCACGTTTCTGCCCTACTACATACATACTCTGGCGCCAACAATAGCCGCCGCCGCCGCCGCCGCCGCAACACACGGCGAGCATTTGTCTAGCGGGATGGGCGTGTGGATTGACTCGGCTGTTCGTCTTGTCTCATCTCGTCTCGTCGTTACATTGGTGTGTGTACAAAAGCCAAGTAGTGTGTGTGTGTAGTATGTGGGGGGGGTTTTTGGGCGGTGTTTCGCCGTACTTGGCCGGTACTATGGCATTATGGGACGGGATGGGATGGGGGGCCAGGCGCCAGGCGCCTAGGTGTGGGACGAGATGAGGCGAGGGGCGAGAGGGCGGTGCGAGGGGGAACGGCTGGAGAAGGGTTAGGAGGGGCGAGATTGAGATGGGCGATGGCGTTGTGGTGAGGGTGCTGGTGAAGCGAGTGTGGTGGTGGGGGTACGTGCGTGCGGTGGTGGTTACAGAACTCCGAGGAGAAGGGCGGTGGGCTGAAGAATTTTGGGGAAAGAAAAGGTTGGGTTGGTGGAGGCCTTGATTGGGTAGGATAATATACTGTATATAGTCTTTGTATGGCTGTGAGGTTGTTCGCAGCAGAAAGGAAAAAAAACAATACAGTTCCTGAGGCTTGTCCTTCTCGGCTTCTTCCATGCATTCGAATATCTTGCATGCATCTCGCATGCATCTAGCAAGGCCAACAACACAAGAGCCGAAAGACACACTGATTCTCCCCCCATGGCCCCGGTTTTTTTTTGGTCCTGACCAAAAAAACCCTTGGTATACATAACGTACAGTGCATGCAATGTCGTGCATACACATGGGCTCTGCGGCTACGGCGGGCGCTTCGAAAAGATCGGAAAAGTGGACCCTTGTTTTTCTGCCATTGTAGTCCTGTGTACCATGCATGTTTTCTGGGGGTAATAGAAATACCTTTCCGATTACTACTTTGTCTTGTTCTCCACCTTTTTTTTTGGCGCGGACGTCCTAGTCTGTGTGTGCATGCGTATGTTGAGAGATTAAGATTTCATGTTGGTACTTGTGATATACTACGTATAGGCGCTTATATGTATGCATCTGGGATACAGTACATGGGTAGTAGAGCGGGGTTTCTGTGCATTTCGCGAGTGGTGGGGAAGCTGTGCAGAGATTTAGAGTTGATGTGGTTGGGGTTGACTACATTTACTTTACGGGGGGTTGGCCGTGGCGGTGGGGTTGAGGAAGCGCCAACGGGCTGAGGTGGATACATAAGCAATAGGGAATAATGTATACGTTGGAAATACGCCGTTCGTGCTTACATCTATGGTCTGTGTCTCGTCGCTGCTGGTTTCTTTCTACAACCGTCGTTTTGCCTATCGGCACGATCTTCTGCCTAAATGCCGGGTGGTCATTGCTGTTTCCTATTCAGTTCCGCTTGGGTTTGCTTGCGTAGGTATTTCGGCCCTCTGACTGCTAGTGCTACGGCTTACCTACTTCAACTCTTTTTCTATAAAACTACTCAATGCGGGACGCATAGCTACTAGTCATTATCGCAACATAAAAAGGCGCATTGATTTGTGCCTTGCCCTGTCCATCTCCTGGTCCAATAGCATTTCACAACTAAGTATTTATCCACGTATCACCCAGAGACCGGTTGTCTCAAGGCAAATAGCAGGTTTTGCAAGTAATGGTTGCACAGCCAACCCAGTTGTGATGCACATGAAAATGATCCAAGGTAAGCTGCGACTGCCATTGCGTCGTTTGAGGAGAGGGGCATCAAGACCTCGGTTGTGCCGCCTGTCACAAGCTTCCTTGTAGTTAACCTCATACAGCGTCGCTCAATGTCCATAAAGTCACCATGTTTTGATTTTCCATGTCCTATTAATTTTGTTCTCACAAGCTCTCAAGAAATTATCTGCAACCACATTCTGTGTCCAAATGGCGGAATACGGGACTTTTGGTGATGAACCAAGCCAACATCCTGTACCTAGGTCCAAGGCGCCGTGGAAGAACCTCAAGGCGGAAAGTTACTCTCTCTTCTTTTCGCCCAAGAATCTACCGCAAGGAGCACATGATGAGTTGGAAAAGGCGTGGGATGAGGAGGAGATGGGGCGGTTTGCTGGAGGGCTTGGAGCGGTCGTCATCGTAAGGTATTCCGAGACACCTGTTGGTATGTTTCATTTCTTCAAAATGTTGAACGAGACCTTTCTTCTTTGAAAAAATGCATTGCGCACATGTTTTTGTAGCCAGGGAATTCCTGTTGGTGGTGGAGGGAGTGATTAATATACCTTGATATTGAGCTAGGAGTTGTTAGAAACCATCGCCACCTACTACATATATTCACTCACACATATGACTGACCAGAAAAACAGGCCCATATGACGAAATCATGTTGGTGCCTGGTAACTTCACCATCCCCAGCGACGGCACAACTCCCAAGATCCCCAAGAAAGCCCTACGCATCTCCCGCATCTATGTCTCACAGCGCACAACGACCTACAACGGCCGTCTAAACTGGAACATACCCAAGCATCTCGCGCGCTTCGATTTTTCCGCGCCACCAACGCCTCAAGGCCAAGCACCGCCTCAATCCCTTACTGTCAAGGTATTCCCACCAGGGACCACGGATGGCGACGGCGTAGCACCATTCTTCGCCTGCACCATCAAGCCTTGGCAATGGTTTCCGGCTCTCCCTGTGAACACAAAGTACATCCCCATGAGTCTGACCATTGCTCAGCCGCCCATCCCTGAACCAGCGGGCCACAAGAAGGCAGCGGAAGCAGCAATTGCGGGACCAAAAGTAGATGAGTATGATCTCGATCCTGAGAAATCACTTGCCGTGCTTCCAGGAACAGATCGCTGGTGTGCATTTGATATTTCGGCTACGAGTCCAAGGGCCAGAGGGTGCTGGGTTGAGGTCCATGAACCGAGTGGAGAAGTGCGGGAGGAGGACAAGATTTTCTTTCCCAAAGGTCTTGGAGCGTGGAGGATTGGCGGGTGGATGGAGGATGTGAATTGGGTACTTGGCGATGTTACGGAGTGGAAGTTGTGAGATGAGAATGGTGGTTGTTGTGGAGTGCTGTTTTTATTTATGTAGTATGGCCGTAATGATATAGTCTCCCTTTGTCTTTACTACTGAAGGTATGTTAATGTAAGAACCTGAATTAGGAAAATGTGGAGTGCTTGGTCTCAAAGGTTTTGGGCACCTGTGTGCCGATATTGCTAGTGATTTGGGAGATGTGATGATAGATGGTTCCCATTTGCTTGATATAGCATCAAATCAGCATGTACTGCTTGTGACATGATTATCATACGGCAACTATTAGACTTGAACATATTATTACTACAACATTCTCATGATCGAGACGATTTACCTGAATATTTGTTGGCATAAATCACCACAGCAGTACCTGTTGGACGTAAATTCGCTCGACTATAAGACTTGCCGGGTAAAGACATCTCTTTCATATGGTGAATCTTGAATTCAGGTTGGACACAACACTCATCATCCATACCATATTGAGAAAATATTACGACTGTCGCCAAAGTTCATATGACGTCAAATGCACAAAGATTATGACTGTATAGAGCTTGGCATTGGTCATGGCAAGAGCTCCGATGTACTGTATAGTCATGTTGGAGTAGACTTGGAGGTGCGTACACGGCCCGTGACCTCAATGCGCCACTCCGAGTTGCCGAGAATTCCGCGGTAGCTGGCCGCTCCTCGTGTACTGTCATCCATGTCCAGAAATGGTTCTGACATTTGCAGGGGTAATAGTCCAGGACCCGCAAAGTAACAGGGAACGCCCTTCCACATTGCAATGAACGACTAGCCGGTGCAGAACGCTTGCAAGTTAGAGTATCAGAATATCCGCTGGAATAACAGATGAAAGTGGTTTTCCTTTGTAGAGGCTTCAAGTGGATTCGAGGGGTTATTGAAAAAGTTCTTGGCACGAGAAAAGCGGCAAACCATTACCAAGCTCTCCACCCAACACCCTCAACTCCGCGTTCCATTCCGAACAAGCCAGCATTCCGAGTGATATAACGGCCCGTTCCCAAGCTCACCGCCAATATCCAATAGAGTCTCGGTCTTCGGCTTCTAGGGCGAATCATGATGCGCTTGCTGGTAGAAAACTCTTCGTTGGCAGCGGCCGATACCGCATAAAGGCAAATAGGCGAACTCCCCAAGTGGATCGTTTGGTCATGAATATTACCCCTCCACCGTTTCCTGGGGTACTTATACCTCTTGTGCTTCTCTTTTTCTCTACACCAGATAACTCGGAGAACCACAACCGCACCTCAATCAGCGGCGCGCGTCATCGATTGGGAGGCATTTAGGGTAGCAGTGGACGTACCTTGAGTACTGTGCAAGAAAACCTTGACAGCTTGTTCATCTATTATTCAAATACAAGTGCGCGTGCATTACCCGCACCACCATCACATTATCCTTTCTCTTTGCGAAATCCGCTCAGCACCTCGTATGAGCAGCGAACCCAAAGGCAGCACGCCAGGACCATTAAACACCCAAAACAATCTCACTCGAGTGAATACCTATCCTCAAGCAGAGTTTACCATCCCGCCTTCGGACACACTTACACCATGCCCAAGTGCCCAAACTCCAACCGCCAATGCCCTGGCATCACCCAGGTCCAAGGAGAGTCGCCAAAACAGCACTGCAACTGGATATGAAAAAAACGACCGACCTCATGATGAGGAATCTCGATCCATGACCTCTACTACTCACACTGAGGTAACCTATCCCGAGGGCGGCCTGGGTGCCTGGTCCGTTGTTCTCGGATCATTCCTAGGGCTCATTGCCTCGCTGGGTATGATGAACACTGTGGGAATCTACCACGCATACATCGCCGAGCACTACCTGCAAGGCTACAGCGAGTCATCCATCTCCTGGATCTTCAGCATGTATGTGTTTCTGTCCTTTTTCTGTGGACTCCAGATTGGCCCAATCTTTGATGCCCATGGTCCGCGGTTGCTAGTCTTGACTGGTAGCATCTTGGTGTGTCTATCAAATTTTCTCCTCGGCTTATGCACGCTGTACTGGCACTTCTTCCTTGTGTTTGGCGTTCTTGGAGGTCTCGGTACCTCGCTCATCTTCACTCCTGCATTCGCCGCAGTAAGCCATTTCTTTCACCAAAAGCGGGGTAACGCAACAGGTGTGGCGGCTACAGGAGGGTCGGTAGGTGGTGTCATCTTCCCACTGGCATTGGAGAAGCTATTACCTACTGTAGGGTTCGCGTGGGCAACTCGCATCATTGGCTTCATTACACTATTCTGCTGTATTGGCGCTTGTTTCCTTATCCGCTCTCGACTGCCACCAAAGGTTGGACAGTCGGTCTGGCCTGACTTCAGAATTTTCAGCCATAAAAGCTATTTCCTGCTCACAGTAGGCATTTTCATGATGGAATGGGCGCTCTTCATTCCACTCACTTACCTCACGACCTTTGCAGTGAGCACTGGTGCATTTAGCCCGTCCTTCTCTTACCAGTTGCTCGCCATTTTCAATGCAGGCAGCTGCTTTGGCCGCTGGGTTCCTGGGTTGCTAGCTGATAAACTCGGTCGTTTTAATAGCATGATTGCGACTTTGGCAGTCTGTTCGGCTACGTCACTAGTTTTCTGGCTTCCAGCTTCACTACTCAACCCGACCACCGCTTCCGCAATCGCGGCCATCCAGGGCCTCTCGATTGTCTACGCCGTCATCTTCGGATTTGCCTCCGGCTCTAATATCTCTTTGACCCCGGTGTGCGTCGGCCAGCTATGTGATACCAATGTCTACGGAAGATATTACGCTACCTGCTACACAGTTGTGAGCTTCAGCACGCTGACAGGCATACCCATTGCAGGAGCAATCATCCAGACCACGGGCGGACATTATTGGGGCGTGGTCATCTGGACAGCGGTCTGCTATATTGTGGCTTCGCTCTGCTTTGTGTGGAGTCGCGCTTTGCAGGTCGGCTGGAAGCTAGGTGTAAAATTCTAGGGGATGGCGTGTTCCCTAGTGGGCTCGCTAGAAAGAGGGTTGGGTGTGCAGCAACTCTGACTAGCGGTCTAATAAACTACGCGCTATTGCGTAAAAGATGCATGGTGTGTGCAAGACGAAATTGTTATTGACAGATGGGACACTGAAGAATGATGGGAAGAGGAGGAAACAGATTGAAACAGATGGCTTGGATATCAGCTCAGTGCGTAAAGCTGATTGCGTTATCACACTCGTTTTTGCTTGGCTTTAGTAACTTAGAATACATGAAACGAAAAAAGTACTCACTTCTGCGCCACCTGGTCCGGATCGGGCCTCCTTCTCATGGTTTCTTTTTTCGTGAAGCTTGAATAAAAAACTTACTATATTTATCCAGACCACGGGATCATGTCTGATCTTCCTGCCGTCCCCTCCACCCGGGAGGAAGCACTTCCGCAGTTGTTGCTAGGCAGCAGTTCAAAGTTGCATCTGAGCAGCATTTGCCCAGCATGGCCTATGTGGTGATTAAACATTTTCGTTGCGCTCAAAATATATCCCAGCAGCTTATACGAAACGTGGAACGATATGGGGGAAGAGACAAGGACGAACTATGCATACGCCCAACAAACACCGACAATGAACTGTCCCCACGATTCTCGCCTGCACGCTCCTCCCTCTGGTCTGCCGTGGGGACAGTGACTTGGAAAGAAAAAGAACGTGCACCAATGACTAAGAATGAAGAAAGAGCATCATACTTCTGCAATCACTCTTGGCACTGGTGCTCCATGTTTCTCACCACAGATCTGCTAGCTTTCATCATGCTTTTTTACAGTTCCGCACCAACATGCGGACAAGCGAAGACTCAATGTTTGTGGAGATATTTGAGTTAGGGTAGCTTGAGGCGCCATCGCGCTTGGCACGGCTCTACGGCGAACCCCTGAAAAACATGACCCAACCCCTTGGACTGAGTGATGTCAAGCAAATGTGCAAACAAACAGGTGGGTCTCTGGACGAAGATCGCGCCATCCTTACGGACTTGTGCCCGGGAGATCAGCGAGTATCCCTTTTGATTATTGCTTTCGAAAAGCTTTGACAATGGATTTTCTTGTTGTTTGATGTTTGAGTGTGCGATCGAGAAGTGTAGAAGATCTAGGTGGTACGGGTGGGGGTCATATCGCATTTTCCCTTTTTTTGCTTGTTACTTTTTTTTTCCTCTTTAGACCCCCGATGGATAGTTACCATGGAATACGCCTCAGGAAGAGCCGGGGGCCGGTCTGAGGCGCCTCAATGCCGAAAGTGTTGACAACCCGTAGACAGCGTCCGAAGAGCAAGGCGCGCTGGCTGCGCAATCTATTGCTCATCATGTCCTCTCACGTGGGGGCCCTGTATGCCGTATACAGTGGCTTTTGGTTTGCTTCTGGCGTAGATTGACAAAAAACACAAACCTAGGAGTGCATCGTGGGCAATGCCTGTCAACGTGCCATTCGTGCCAGCACGAGTCGCATTCTATTGACAGTTGGGCTAGGCACTGCAGTGCTGCTGCTTTCGGTCAACGACTAGAGCGCAACTAGCTTCTAGCCACCAAAACTCAGTTATGATTGGTAAGTAGGTCGCACCGCCTAGCGGTAAGCCAGCTGAACAGGGCGTAGAGATCTTCTTGATTCGCGTAGCGCCACTCTTCCGCTTTCCCGATCGGGCGTCCGAGAGGAGACGCCGGTGAAACGTATCTACATGTCAATCTCCCGCGGTTGAACTTGTCTTTGCTGCGGCTGAGGCGAGCTTCTTCACCCTCTGTGCTCCCAGCCCCTCCCGCTTCCCGGTTATATGGTAAGCTCATTCCTTCCCTTTTGACACCTCTGTTTCTCCAGGTTTGCTAGGCCTTGGTGTCTACTCCAAAAAAAAATGTCGACTAATTCACGCAGCACCCGTCTCTCATCGGGTTATTCGAGTGACTCGGAGCCTTCGATGTTACGACAGATTGACGTCGACATGGAGAAGATCCCTCGCACGTCTACACTAAGACGTAAAGGCTCAGCACTCCAAACGTCGGTCGAGGTTTTGAGATGTAAATTTGGAAAGTCTGGAGACGGGCCAGAGAAGACTGGGGACTTCAGGCCTTCCAAGGAATGGACTCCCATCTTCTATTCTGTCTATCACCAACGTGAGGCAGCACTGTCACACTTTCTCCGAGCCGGTGCGTCGCCTGACGATGTCACTGATATTGGACAACCACCGCTATGCATCGCTATTGCAAATGGATACGTTGAGATTGCCAAAATCTTGCTCGACGCTGGCGCAAACATCAATGCTACGACCAAGGAAGGAGGCGAAACCGCACTACACATTGCAGTCAAGGATGGACGGGTCGACCTTATGGAACTGATTCTAGCCTATGGACCGAATCTGGAAATAAAGACACAAGGAACGGGTGAAACGGTTCTTCACTACGCAGCAGCAAAGTCAGGATCGTTGGCAGTAGTCATGACTTTACTCAAGCACGGAGCCAGCTACAACACACTCAACTCCAGTTCTCAAACACCAGCCGAAGCAGCCTTGAAAGCCAACAACATCAATGGGGCTGTCGCCATCATCAATGCATCAAACGGTAAACGAAACGAGCTTATAAAAGAGAAGGAGCTGCTCTTGAAACATGTGCAAAAGACGCAGGGCCGTTTCTCTATCGGTAACGATCTCATTGCAGACATCTTCGCCGCAGCCTGTGATCCCGAGTCGAATGTGCTTGTGGAATCTATCAAGAGAAACGACGTGCTGTTAGTGGAAATGTTCCTGGAAAAGGGCTCTGACCCAGATCGACAAACTGTCCGAGGACAACGACCGATTTTTGTCGCTTTGGCATGTGCGGATGTAGCAGTTATCGAGGCGATCCTCAAGCGCAACCCCGATCTATCTGTGCGTGACGAGAAGGGTCTTAGTGTGCTACAAGCCGCGTTTGAATGCCCACTGGCCAAAGAGAAGGACATATTCGAAGGGTTTTTTAAGAGTTTGCTTGACGAGGGCGCCGATGCGAAGGTTACGTACCCTGACGGAAGGACGCTACTACATCGCGCTGTGTCTCAGCCCTTCGGCAATGCCAAAATTTCGCAGATGCTTATCGATGCAGGTGTCCAAGTCACTGCGCAAGACAGTCAAGGCAACACAGCGCTTCATTATGCGATCCATAGCAGGTCTTGCATTGATGTGCTGCTGAAAAACAAAGCGAATCCACAACAACCCAACGCCAAGGGGCTGGCACCATTGTTGTACGCTGTAACACACTGCAAGAAGGACAATGAACCGATATTGGAGTCCTTGATTAGGGTGTCCGACTTGCGCAAGACGAACGCAGAAGGTTACACTGCTCTCCATCTTGCAGCTACAAACGGACTAGAGAAAACTGCACGGTTCCTATTGCGAGCTCGAGCGGACCCGACGGTCGTTGATAAGAGCAAGAACTCTGCACTTCTTCTTGCGGTCAAGAACCACCAATGGTCTGTTGTTCCAATATTCGCCACAACACCAAGTGCCAATGCATGGGACGTCAACGGCTACAGTGCGTTGCACCACGTTGTCAGAAGTACCCCCAAGTTCCCTGCAACTTGGAAAGACGTGGCTGCTGCTACTGCATCATTCTGCGAACGTGGTGTAAGCAGAAGCATACGTGACCGATCCGGCGCTACGCCGCTCATATTAGCCGTCAAGACACTTCCGGAAGAAGGCCTGCCCGTCATCGAGGCACTCTTGATACAACGGCCCGGAGCAAAATCGAGCTGGAACTTTGTTAATCACGAAGATCATACGAAGCGGGATGCATTGTTCTACGCTGCCACTATGGGCAAGGCCACATTCGTTGATGCGTTGCTGAAGAACGGTGGTACCTTTAAGTTTGAAGAGTGGGTTCCAAGCACCCACAGGCTACAATCGTCGAAGGAAGCCAACAAGAAGATTCTGAAGTCGTTTGCCGAACATGAATGGGTTCGTCGTACCAACGTTCTTCGAGAACAGCCTCGAATCCCAGACGATCACGTCTCGGCCTTCACAACCTTGTTTCCGGTCCGCGATCTCGACCTCATGATTTCTATGGGTCTAGAAGTCAACGCTCTACCAAACTCGAGTCTGGGAAAATCCTTGTTGTGGGCTATCCTAAGGCATATCCCAATGCTACCTCCATTGGCACCGGAGTACCTTATCCAAGTCCTCAAGTTAGTGTTGGATGCTGGCGCCGATCCTAATGCGAGCAGTAGCAGACATGCGAAACGCTCATCTTGGCCATGTCCACAACAAGGCTTCACAGAAACTCCCCGTTTCACCATCCACCCTCTCACCTTCCTCCTGGAAGAATGTCCAAGGATTGACATTGAAGTCATCAGACTGCTGCTCGCAAGAGAAGCAAAGCCTAGCCTTGCCTCTGGTTTCTACAAGGGTCGCTTCCCATTGCATTGCGCTGTGAAGGCGCGCCGCGTCGATGCTATCGAAGAGCTGTTGCTCGAGCAAGGCGATATGAACTGTGTCGATGACATTGGGCGAACACCAATATACTTGGCCGCTGAAAGTGGTGATTGGGAGATGATAGACGTCTTAATCGGCCGAGGTGCAGAGTTGGATGTGGTTGACTCCGAAAAGAATACGCCCTTACACGTGGCCGCGATGGGCGGTAGCGAGAAGGTTATTACCTCTCTAGTACGTGCCGGTGCGAAGGTGGATGTGCACAATGCAAAGGGTCTTACACCTCTGGGATGTCTACGCGACGGTCTCGATGAGAAGGAGAAGAGTGAGATTGGAAAGATGCTGAAGGGCAGTGAAACGACACCAAAGCGAATCGGAGAAGTCCAAGCGAAGAAAGCTGAAGCTAAAACAAACACATCCGAGCCTGAAATGAGGAAAGACAGTGTAGAGAGCAAGCTGGACGTCGTGCCAAAAGATGATAAGACGGCACGTGAAGCCACGAGGGAGCAAGAGCAGGCCAGGATACGATTACAGGAGGAGAAGGCAAGGTTGTTGAGAGAAGAAAAGGAGGCTCAGGACAAGGTGAAGGAACTTCCATCAATAACGAAGGAGGTCCAAGCCAAGGCTCAACCCCAAGTCACATTGCAGGCTCTATCTCAGGACAAAGCACAGCCCACCGTCACGGTCGAGCCCACATCACCAACACTGCGCAAGCACCGCTCCATCTCGCTGTTCCGCAAATCATCCTTTTTCTTCAGCAGAAACAAATCTGCCGTCGTCTCTCCCGACTCCGAACCCAAATCTAAGCCGAAACACGCCACCCTCCTCAGCATGCGTATCAATGCCCCTTTCCGCCACCGATCTACCACCAACCTGTCGAATCTCACTTCAAACCCACCATCCCCAAGTACCCCCAACATCCTCCAAAGCCCAGAGTTCTTCAAGAAGGACTTTTCCGTCTCACCAGCTGCCCCACAGCGCCCCAGCGCCCCCGTTTCGTCCGCCACGATCCAGGACCGTCTGGCGTCGCCTCGTGTGGACAGCAGGCTGAGCCAGCGCATGAGCAAGGGCAAGAGCGAGATTCTCGACTTGGACTTGGTAAATGAGAAGTTGACGCGGAACCGCCGCAACACTGAGGAGGACAGAGGCGATAGCGAGTTCAGTGATTGGCTCAAGGCGAGCAACATACTGGATAATCTATGAGGGGGACTCTCTCTCTCTCTCTCTCTGTGTGTGTGTGTGTGCCAGATCTTCTTTTTTTGCATTCTCATCTTTCTGGTATCTATTTTCGATGTTTTTAACGTCTTTTTGCATTTGTATACGCTCCTTCATGTCATTATGCTCTTTCCTTTGTCAGCTATTTGCCTTTTCGGGATATTATTTGGTTACCAGCCTTGATATTATTTTCTTCCTTCCCCCTTTGCCTATTCTAAGCTTCAAGGGGCGGAACCGTCCAAGTGGCATTTTTATATTCGGATGTACATATTGATACCCATGCAATCTCTCAATGTGGGGTTTTTATGTAGATGGTTGAGAACGAGGTTGTGTTATGCGTATTTATTTCGTTTGTAGTTTCTTTATCAAACACCTTCAACGTACATAGGAACATGGGCATAATAGTGTAACTTTTGTAATTGGTGTAAATGGAGTTGAGATTGGCATGATTCGAATATGCAAGTCTGTTACTTGGCAGCTTTGACTCCGACAATCTCATGCATATCCAAGCGGTTCTGGGCTAATCTCTCAGGGTATTTGGGAGGTGTGTGGCTAAAACTTTCTATTTGTATGCTGTGCAAGCTATGGGTACATGACGACTAAGTCCAACCAGCTCACAACAACCGTAACGAATGACCCTCATCCAAGGCCACCTCTGCGCGCCTCTCTTCTCAAGACGGATGCTCTTTACATAGTACCCTGCATTCAATCATGTATTGAGATTAAGCATTGTTGCCTCACCTCCCTTTCCGGGTCCACGAGATTCCATCTGGCACATCATCTTGCGCATCGCAGTACCATTCTGGCCCATGGATCCCACTCCGATAATCACCTCTGCCAACATTCTTAGCTGCATCGGAACCTGTTCACCACCGTAGTGTGCAATGACTTCTGATTTTGTAACCTTCTTGCGCAGGCTGTTCCAAGCGCTACTCTCGCCAAACTCCTCACACTCGCGCTGAGTTTCAGGCGTCCACCACGGAGGCAGTAGGCCAGGTCTAGTGGCTGCTTGGGCGAGATACTTCCGAAAGGGCTCGATGCTTGACGCAGCACCGCTGTAGATGCTTTTCGGGGTTGTTTTGTTTTCGAACTGCATGTCGTCTTGCTGGCGTATACGGAAGGAGTCGATGAGCAGCTTGTACACATCCAGCTTCGGACGGTCATATAGGTACTTTCCTTGGTCGAGGCGTGTGAAGGGATTGGGCACGTGTTGCTCGAGGTCTTTGAGAACAGGGCCGGGGTGGCCTTTGCTACCTGAAAAATTGAGGTTGGGATTTGCTAGTTGGGGGCAAAACTTCTTGTGCATCTTCCAATCGGCTTTCTGGCAGTCTTTGTCACAATATTCGGTTTTCTTGCATCTCGCGCATCGATTCAGCGAAGCGACACCTTTTTCAGCGGCTGTCTTGCCACACGAGGAGCATTTGGCAGTTGCGCTACTCATGATTGTGTTTCGAATAGGCGGAAAAGCAAGTGCTGTCGGAGTTGGTCTTTTATGGATGTGGAAGTATGTCGACAGCTGCTGTGGCGGGTGAGTGGGATTTAGGAAGCTCTGTGGGGTTGGGATCAATTCTTTTATTAATCTTATTTTTTCTGGGAAGTCGCAGGAACCTACCACCAATCACACAAAACGAGCTCACTTGGAGTGCGGTACCGAAATTTTGTGTATCCATGCAAGGAAGTTACATACCACTCACGCGATCATACGACCTGCTGAAGATCGCAGAGCTATTTGAATCCATGAAGTGGCGCAAAGTGGTAAATATAGAGAAAAAGGTCTTTTGCCTGATCCTGCGTTGAAAAAACTTCCTTCAGTATTCCTTCACTATGCTCTGATGAGTGGCTTCCGAGATAATACACATATATCGGTACCAGCGGTGGGGTAAGTCCTACACATAAGACCAAAAGCAAACACGACACATCCTTCCATCAAATGCTCACGACAAACATTGTCTTTCTGCCACCAATCCGGCAAACTGCAACAAGTAGGCTTCCATTAGCAAGCACCTTATTGCTCGACACAGAACAACTCAGGGATACAGTTCCAGGCAGCGAAGGCAAGTCATGACACAGTGTACATTCCATACATATGGCTCGACCACCAGGAGAGCCACTTACTCAACCAATTAACTACCTCTGTAATGTCAACCTTTCCATAGTCGCCACCAAAATCACCACACCAAAAAGTAGCAGCAACTTCACAACGAGATGATTACAGATGCTGTGATGTAGTAGGATCATCAGGCTAGATGGATGTGGAGATAGGTTTGGAGTAGACGACTAGAGCTGGTGCGGGGAAGCTACTACACGCGTCTACTGTCCATCCCCGCATCGCGACGACACCTTAGACGAGGAGAGACTTGATCGCAACACAACTTTTTCGTAAGCAAAATTGTACATAAAAAGAGGCATTGTCTCTGAAAGACAGAGTTGAAAAATATCAATTGATATCTCTGCTTTCGAAGAGAGAAGAAAAAAAAAGTCTTTTACATAACAATCGCACCACTCCACCACCGCTACGACGCTACGTCCTCCGTGCCTCAAAATGCAAAACCCATCCATAGTCCTCTACGGACCTCACAATGCAAAGATAGAAGAGCGACCGATACCCGAGCTCTCCTCCCCGCACGACGTCATCATCCGCATCAACTACGTCGGCGTCTGCGGCAGCGATGTTAGTCCTTTCCCCTCCTCCAGTAGCTACGTAGACTAAGCCCACCACGCTCACTTAAAGGTACACTTCTGGCACCACGGCGGCATTGGCAAAATGATCAACCCCGCCACGGGCATCATCATGGGCCACGAAGCGTCAGGCATCATTCATGCCACGGGCACTGGCGTCACGCGTGTGCGCCCAGGCGACCGCGTTGCGATTGAGCCAGGGACGCCGTGTCGACTATGCCGTGCTTGTAAATCCGGATCGTACAATCTTTGTCGTAGAATGCGGTTTGCTGCTGCACCAGGTCCGCCAGATACTCAGGGTACATTGGCAAAGTACTATGTTCTTGCAGAAGACTTTGTGTATAGGATTCCTGAGGCTATGGGCTTGGATGAGGCAGTCATGGTGGAGCCGCTGGCTGTAGGCGTGCATTCGGCCAAGATGGCAGATGTGCGGCCGGGCGAGACGGTGGTGGTCATGGGGAGCGGTACCATTGGGTTGTTATGCGCGGCGGTGGCTAAGCAGTTTGGTGCACTTCGCGTTATCATTGTGGATATTTTGGAGAAGAAGCTCGAGTTTGCAAAGGGGTATCTAGGATGCGAGACGTTCAGGGCAGATGTGGACAGCAGCCCAGAGGAAAATGCTGCAAAGTTACTGAAGACGTTTGGGCTTGCCGAGGAAGGGATAGATACGACTGGTGGCCTCGTGGATACCGTGATAGAGGCTTCCGGCGCTACGTCGAGCATCGAGACGGGCATCCATGTTTTGAGGCCTGGCGGAAAATACGTTCAGACTGGGCTGGGAAAACAGAAGATTGAGTTTCCGATTGTTGCAATGTCCCAGAAGGAGCTTATGGTCCGGGGATGTTTCCGGTATGGACCTGGAGACTATGAGTTGGCGATAGGGCTGTTGGACAAGGGGCTTGTTGACGTGAAGCCTTTGATTAGTTCGGTGACTCCGTTTGAACAAGCGACGGAAGCTTGGGAGAAGACGTCCAGGGGTGAGGGGATCAAGAATCTGATCCAAGGCGTAATTTGATGACTTCGAAAGCTACTCACACAATGTTATATTGATCATGAAAAAAACGCAGTTCCTCTCGTCTACTCGTCATGCACCCATTTTCTCTTCTTTCCTACTTTGCTCTTCCGCTCTTCTTTCGTGATACCCGGCAGAGCAAAAACGTAAGTTTCCATCTTCTCACCATCAGCAACCCAAACACCGTTGACCCAGCCACAGTGACTCATGTAGCAAGTTTGTGGGTCCCATTCCTTTGTGGTGCCCGTGCCATTGAATATGTTGACCTCTAAACTCACCAATCGCTCCTTGTCGTAATACAAATTCCGGCCCTTGTCCCAGCTCGTAAAGACCTTGATGGGTCCTGCTGTATCAGGAGGATAATTGTCTTCGTAACTGGTTTTCCAAACATCCAATTCAGGTTCAATGAAGAGAGCGACGGGCTCTGCATTTGGAGGTGCCGATGCTAGCCGTGCCAGGCGAAGCTCATGGCCGTCCATGAGAGCTCGATAGAGCGCATGCATGCTGTCCAAAATATACGGTGTGGATGGAGACGCCTTTAATGGAGGCGGTGGGTTTTCGTCCAGTAATATATGCCTGAGCATGTAAGTGGCGAGCTTGCTTTTTGGCCATTTGCTATTGAGTTTCTCCGTGAGTATGCCGAGTACTTGGCAAGCGAGGCTGTCGAGCTTACGCTTCCATGGCTTACGCTTCGGGACGGTGCCTGATACAGCATCTCTGTCTGCATCCGTGAGACGAACTAAGTCAAGATCAATTCCCTCATTGTCCAGCTGCTTTTTAGACAATAACTCAAAAAGGAATCCTCTCGTCTCGATTCCGCGTGGGGTGATAGTTGGTGATATGAAGCGACAGCAATCGATGAAGCTTTGATGACGTATACGACCCGGAGCCGTAAAAATAGATTGAGTAGCGCTCAGGTACGACTGAAGCGTATGCTTCATGATGATTGCTTGAGAGTCCTGGGAGAGAGAACGATGAAAGCTCGACGGAGGAATATCTCTTAATATTTCCCCGTTGAGCAAAATGACGGTGAGAAGAGCTGCAGAAAGGCTATAAGTGTTGGACTCAAGCAGAGGAGAGCTCTCTCGGGTATTGAGCCGCTTTTTGCACTTCAATGCATTGGACATGATAGGAATCCTGTCTGACTCGTTCTCTAGGCTTCGACTAGCAATGTCCTCGAGTACACTGGCGGTTGTAGTTGGATACGAGTAGACTGTACAGGAGCTGGACTGTGAGTTGAGTCCGGCAACTGCACTATCAAAACTGGAATTGCTGCTCGGAAAAGTTTCCTGATACTGATGCTGTGATGATGAAGGCTTCGTCTGAATGATCTTATTGCAAATGTTGTACTGCTTCACTTTTGCCAAGATCTCCGTGCAGGGCCATCGCACTTTGGCCTTGTCCCAAGCCAGACAGAACATGGTCACACTCTGTCGAAAATCCATGAGTTGTATCACAAGCTCACCCGGTAGTTTCTTAAAGTTGTACCGGCCACTCTTGCGAAGTTCCGCACTGTGTGGGATAAGCAGCACCATCTTTTGAGAAGCAAGATGATCTTCCTGGAATATCCAGCCGCGTGACCAGCGGGGGTCGCTGAGGATATGAAGAATCAGTATCTGTACAGCAGAGACGTCCACTTCAGGCCGCAGTTCCGGAGCATCCTCGTTTTTGGGATCAACAAAGAGCGACCTGGAAAGCAAGTCTGAGAGTATATCCATCTCACGCTGTTCCTGGATCTCAACCGTAAGCAGCCCCACCGAGCGCGCGCTGTCACCATAGACAACGTCCATGATCTGGATCCCAAGCTCTTTATCCCTCGGCGAAGTTTTCTTGTCTTCTTCCCTTTGGTATATACACTCTATGTCAACCCATAGTCTCGTGATACCGACACTCTGTGCATATCGAATAACCCTGTCCATGTAATGATCCGGAAACCCACTCCTGTGGGATTTTCTATTTGGTCGTTTAATCATATAGCGGAAAAGAGGCGGTTCCATGCCCCCATAATCAGAAATGGGGCGGGCATGAGGCCATTTCCAAGATACGGCGATGTAGTCGTCACCACGGTCATCTTCGCATCTTGTTATAGGGATATCGCGAAACGGCGGTGTTCGTTCATGAGAGGGATTTATGCCCTGCCTCAGCTTTTCGGCCTGCAGGTCTGGGACTTTTGAAATGTTGAGAAAGCGTAGGTTGGCGACCCACTCTTCCGACTCCTTCCGGTCATCTTGATGCTGCTGGATCTGGAGCAATTGATTACGAAACGCGTCAATGTCGTCATGGAATATCTCGCCAAAGGTTTTGTGGAGATCATTCTTCATTGGGAAGTATTTAAGAGACGTGGATGAACCTTGAGTTGATTCGGGTAATAGGAGGAGAAGTCAGCCCATATGCGGGAGCTGAACACGCAGAGGCGCGTCGTCACGTGAATGGCTTGGCACTGTGCTTTGTTCACCAGATGCGCAGGAGAGATCGAGTTACCAAGGGAAATACAGCCAAGTTTTCTGAACAGAGGTTGGGTATAAAGGATCAACTCTCCAATCTAACAGAAAAGACCAAATTACCAGGGAAAATGTGGTGAGGTTGAATAAAACGGCTCTTTCTTTACCCTTAGAATACGCTCATGCAGAAGAACGAAAAACAAATGCATTCCTGCACACACAACCCTTACAACTTAGCCTTGGCCTCGCCAACATTCGCCTTCTTCAGCACCGCCTCCAACTTGGTCGCTTTCATAACATTGCCCTTGACCTTCAACTTGCCTCCCATAAACATCTTCTGCGCATTGGCCTTGCCCACCACCAACTTGCCAAACTCCTCTTCAGGCAGTGTAAGCGTGACGTCAGCCTTCTTGCCTGCGGGCGCCGCGCCTTTGCCTACAGTACCCGTCTCCTTGAGATCGAGGTACCATTTCTCTTCGTCGCCGGCCTTGTTCTTGAGGTTGAAGGAGAAGATGGCGCCGCCGGTCTTGATGGCTTCTTTACGCGCGCTGTCGGAGGAGAGAGCTTCGGCGATGGCGTCGAAGGCTTTGGAAGCGGGGAACTTGTCTGTTGAATGGCGATGTGTTAGTGGGTGGGTGAGATACGGGAGTAGAGTTGGGTCTTTTCGTACCGTGTGCGAGAGACATGATGGCTGTGTGTATGTGTGTGTTACTATCGTCGAAAGCGCCAGGCTACAGTTGTGTTTATGATGGAACGGAACCTAAGTTGGATGGGTGGGTGGATGGGCGTGGACAAGCGCAAAAAGAACACGGGGCCAAACAGTGAATATATAACGGCGTCTGGGGAAGGTGATGATGCGATTTATCCCGGCCGCCCTTGAATCCGGGGAAACAACCCAAAAGCATGTGAATGCAGACGCAGACATGAGCCAAGAACCCGGGGTGTGTGATCCTTGCATGCCGAGGCATTACTGCTTTGGAAAGGTGCACGTGGATGTGGATTCGGAGAGGCTAAACTGATTTTGTGCATCCGCAGGAATATCTCGCATCACTTGCCGTTATTTGCATGACCGGTGCATATGCTGGTGTTAAGGGCAGTGTGAGTGAAACATTAAACTGGCATTCTACCACGATATGTATTATAAGCACGCGCGGCTTGCAGAACAATTTTTTTAAAATATCCAAGAGATTGATTCGTATAGAGATCATGATGTCTATGCTAGTTTTTGTGTAACCATTCAATCGTATGCACATGCATGTGTAAGCATAAGTTGTCGTCAAGGTCATCAGCAGCATCGTCTTCGTCATCATCATCGAGACATGTACTGTAGTAACAACAAGATGACAAAGGAAAAGGTAACAAAGGAAAAGATGGAAAGACTGAACAGGTCGTCGGACCCAAGGAAGAAAAGCAGAAACATCAAACGCCTTTTTCACCATCCCAACAGAGAGAGGGTATCAAGCGTAGCAAGAGAGGGGAGATGGGGTCATGATATAACAAAAGAAAGAAAAGAACATATGAAAGGAGAGTGACAATACCAACAGTCACATCGTCAATGCGCCATGACGGCGCCACCACCAGACTTCCATCCCGAAAGATGAAGCAGACGCTTGCTTCCACCCCAGAAGCTATCTTTGTTGGCAGCCATGCTCTTCTGTCTGGGTCTGCCCAACCACCTTGAAAGCGCATGCTCTCTCCTCTCGCGCCCACTTGCCATATCAATGGCATTCTCCACCTCCTGCATCAAGGGGCCCATGATCCTGGGCTCAGGCTGAATCTCAACCGGTGACAGCATGATAGGCACATCCATGGCCTCTTCTTTGTATTGTTTCCAGCTGTCGTTTCCAGAGATGGTTGTGAGGGGTTCGAGCGCAATGTCCCAGTCTCCCTCACGCAGTTTGACGTCTTCAAAGTTGAATTCGCGAAGTGTGTTTCTGTGCTTGAGGATAAAGTCGCTGATTTGAGATGAGTCCATGATGGCGTTTTCGAGCTCCATGACACGCAGGCGTGGGAAATTCAGAGGTCGAGGACCATGGGGGAGGGTGCGCAAGGAGGGGTGCTGGGTACTTTGGTCCAGGGTAGGGAGCATGCAGGGTTCAAGGTCAAGGGATAGGGGTGAAGGGCCGCGGGTGCCTTTCCAGCGGAAAAAGACGCGGGTCAGGCTGCGCGAGAGGGTTGCAAGGTAAGCATGCAGGATACGAAGGTGCTCAAGTGATTGAGTGCGTATCCGGGGGGATGGTGAGGCAAAGGGTACGCTCTCCATGCAAATGGATAGCCGACGGATTTGGCGCCAGCGCTTTGCAGACGATGGTGTGCTTCCAAAGCCGTGCATGGGGTGGAGATAGAGCAGGCCACCAGGGTGGATAGGAAGAAGTGACAGAGAAGAAAGACTGTACAGTGGCGCCCGCTCAATGGCAATGCGAAGGGAGATGAGTGCGTAATCTACAACACCGCGGCGATGCCTTTGCGAGCCAGTCGATCCCGGGCACGAGATCTTGAGATGAGTGAGGTTGATGAGTTCGGAAAAAGCTGCACAAAAGGCCGGGACATTGGTGGCGGCATGGAACAGAGGCGGGTACTGCTTGATGAGCAAATCTTGCATCTCCCAGCTGCCATACTTGGGTGCCTTGTCCTTGGCTGGTCCGCACTGGGGTACCTGGACCTGGGGCTCGTAGAGGAACTGCTTTTCTGTGCCAGTCACGGGGTCGATGATGGGTGGCAAGCATGTCTCCGGGCCGTGGGGCATGTAAAAGGTGAAGGTCTTGACATGGCGACCAATCCTCGAGAGGGCCTCCATACGCGCGGGCTTGGTGAAGGTCGAAGTCTTGAAGGTCACTGTCATCCTCTCAAAAAGCCGCGACGCGGCCTTTGACGAAAAGTCGTGGCACACAAGGCGGAGGTTGGCCAGGTCCTCTGGCTCGATCCGGTCCAGCACATTGTCGCGGCAGGCGTCATTGAGCCAGAACCGCAAAAAGACGGAGCTTGTGGAGAGCACCAAGTTGCAGATGGAGCCATTTGATCGCATGGCTTTGCAAAGGTCAGCATGGAACTGCTTAGTCATTGGATAATAGGGATTGCTTACATTTTCCATCTGCGGTTGTCAC
The DNA here is from genome assembly GCA_036172615.1 of Curvularia verruculosa. Taxonomy (NCBI): domain Eukaryota; kingdom Fungi; phylum Ascomycota; class Dothideomycetes; order Pleosporales; family Pleosporaceae; genus Curvularia; species Curvularia verruculosa. Next base: position 252,022 of record JAWDHC010000004.1, on the reverse strand, counting down.
GGGGCTAAGCGGAATCTCACCAAACAGCAGCTTAGAGCTGGAGCGCGATACCGTTGTCGCAGCGCTGCCATAACTGTTGTGGCTTTCTCCCGAATTCGATCGTTTCAGCGGCGGGGGCGTTCGTCGCTGCGAGTACATATTGGGTAGTAGAGTAGTAATTGTTGTCGCATACAATTGTTTCTGGTTGTTCAACTTTGGAATTGTTGTCACGGAATCAATCTCGTAGTGAATTTAAGATAAATTGTCAAAGTCGTATCAAACATCCAGCATTCGCAAAGAGGCAAAAGACCAAAAAAGAGAAGTAGACGTTGAGTCCTCAGGAAGCAAGATGGATTTTGGGGGGCGCCCTTTTTGGTTTCCCAAAGGTATTTACCTACTACGGCCATGTTGTAAAAGCGGGGCCGGATCCACGGTACACGCGAGCTGCAAGTGTGAGTCAAAGAAGTTCTCCCAGACGCCAACGAACATGGCCAGCAGAGTCGCATGCTGTTAACTCAGAATAGCTCGAGCAGTGCTGTAGAAAAACACGACCATGTCGCGGTGCGAGGACGTGTATATATGGTGTTGGACGCGACGATTCGACCAAGTGGCTAAGCGGGGCTGCTGCCAAGACCAGGCTTGAAACATGCCGTGCTGCGCAGCCAATCAGTCATCGGACAGGCCTGGAAGGTGCAGCCAGCACGTGCATTAGCTCCTGCACGACGGCTGCCGGTCTGTCTAGGAAGCGGCGACCGGCCTCTTGTGACTGGCGGTCAGTCTTCCAAAAGCACAAAAGCCTGTACGCTTGTTGGCAAGCCAGGCACGACGCGTCTGCACGTTGCTCGGGCCAGTCGCGATTCGACCGTCTGCCACAACAATAAACACGCTTTGGGAAGACTATGTCGCGTTTGTTTCACTCTTCTGTAACTCCAATGCGAGATTATCGATTGCTACCCGCTAAGGCGCAAAGACGAGGCGGCGTCGGTCCCATCTGTGGCTTGAACAATGTCAACACCATTCCAATTCTCGCGAGCCGCCAGCCTCATATTTTTTTCACACTTCGCTGGCATCCGATGACTCAGTCTCTAAACACGTCACATGACCCACCACCGCCATGCCACTCAGCCCTCACAGAGAGAGAAAGAGAGAGAAAGAGAAAGAGCACTGGGCGCAGCATGCAACAAAATAAGTGAAGAGAGCAAGCGTCGCTCAAAGGCTTTGTGATTCTTGTTTTGTCACTGCGACCAGAACGCGACCTTGGTCTTCTTGGCTCAAAACACTCTCTCCCACATAAACACACAAACAAATACGCCCCGCGTAAAATGCCTCGCCCGCATGATGGCTGGTTTTTTGCCGCCACGCGATATAGTGTCACGCAGGTAAACTCACCGGTCGCACACCATACATACCCCGCACTTCTATCGAGAGACCACTACTTCGATTCAGAGGGCCCAGCCCTGTGTCAAAAAGAGTGCATGAAACATCATCGTCATTGGACATCAAAACGTTGTCTTGACATGCAGCTTGCCAGATCAGTACTTCTGTTTCATTCTGCTCTCCACTTGCCGCCCCTGTTTCCACAAGGCTATTACCAAGTACAACCATTGGTTACAAAAAAAGTAAAACACCGCCCTCTATGTGATTCGGCTCCTGCATGTCTCCACCTTTTTGCTTCTGCTTCCATTTCAAGGTGGGGGGCAGGCCTCTGTTACGGCTCCGGCTTTTTCCTGGCCCTTCGTACGGCCGCCTCGAACCGCTGCTCAGACAGACCAACATCCCACACATTACCACCATTCTCACTGCTCCACTGTCGATCCGCGGCCGGCCTTTTCCCCTCCCACCACTGCTGTCTGCTAACAAGGCCTTCATCGTCTTTTTTCATCTGAGATTCTTGGCGCACCCTCGGGTACAGGAGGGGGTTGATATGACCCTCTATAGCCATTAATTGGCGGAAGATCTTGTCCAACCGCATCTTCGTAGCTCGGCGGTGCATCATCGTAAGCTGGTATATTCTGAGGCTGCACTGGCTGCTCGGCAAACGCGTTGGCGTTGTTGAACCCCGCATGCGATGGTGAGGTTGGCGTTTGCAGGCCTTGTCCGTGCTGGGGAACATGAAGTGTGTTGAGTTTCCCTAGTGCTCCGGTATTCAGTCCCGCCTCCAGTAATGCTTTTGGAGGCGCAATGCCCGAGAAGACCTTGACTGGCAGTCTGAGTGGCAAGACAATAAGTTGATCTTCTCCATGCTTGTAGCTCCCGTAGCCAAGACCAACGCGGATTTCAAGTTCGTAGAAGCGAGAGAGATTGCAGGTTGTGAAGCTGGGAGAGACTGTGTTGGGCGCTGTCTTACCAGACCAGTACTCGGGATTAATTGGAACTTCAGTGTCTACGGGATCCGAGGGCGACCCAATTGGTATCGCCATGTTGCTGAACGAACACAATATCCAACTGTTTGACTCTGTGCGAGCCACTTCGTGTGCTTGTACTCTAGTGTACCCAATTAGCTCGACCTGCAACATTTGCAGGTATATGTTCTTGCTACGCGCGCTAACATTCTTGAGCAGCAGCCGCAGCGGAATGTCTTGATTGCACGTAAGAATGGCCGGGTTCGGCAATCGTGCGTCTATGGAGACCCGCGGGCCCATCCCACCTGGTGTAGACCGCATGCTTGCCGATGAACCCTTCCTGTCGAGAAAGCTAGGCTTCTTGCTTGCCGCTACACTCACGGCATTCTCTAGGAATTCGTGCTGTCTTCTTGCGTATGCCTCACCATCTGTTCTTTCCGGCCGAGGTGGTTCAATGGGAAGAAATGTAAAGTTTGCAATTGCTCGAGGATTTTCTTTGAAGAACGAGGGCCGATTCACCGTCACCTTGACAAAGTAACGTATCTCAGCTTCTCCCGGGAAGCCGCTCAGCGTTGGCGGGAGTGTAGCCTTGATGTGTTTTGTCGGCGTCTTTGCGAACTCGGGAATCGCATTCGAAAAAGAGACGTTGGAGATGGGATTGTTCGTCTGTTGGCATTGTGTGTTCAAGGGGAGCTGTGCGTCTACGGTTAGCTCTGCGCATGAATGCCATCGACTCTTCAGCATGCAGCGGTTTTCGTACCTTGAACTGAAATGGATACTCAAACGAGCCGGCATTTATAGTAAAAGCTGCCTTTGGGTTGATGTCTTCTGGTCGCACATTGCTCGGCCACACTACCTGGGTATTGTAGAGAAACTTGTGCACTTCCAGAACGGGCCTCTGCTTGTCTGGTCTATTTGGATGTATGGGCGCCAGCAGCCGGGTCCTGCTCTCGCCCTCAAGCTTCACAACAATGCTGCTGATATTCGTCGGATTCGGCACGCGCAAAAACACCTTTCCTTGTATGAGATCCAGATTAGTATAGTGCTCGTGTGGGTGCTCCAGCACGATGCTGACGATCATGTTGGGCGGCCGGGTGCCCTCGAGTCGGGCTACAACGTGTTGTGTTGGGCAGAGGGGATTTTGCGACCTTTATGAAAGTGGGAGCAACATGATACAAGCAGAAGCAAAACTGGTGGAGTTCATGCCAAGTCAGTGCATTGGCGACATTTCCGATGCAGCGGCTAAGCCTGAATTACGCGTGTCGGGTCTTGACTGTGTTTGCGAGAATGTGTTGCAAAACGGATGCCTGCGGAGGGGTTTGGCCTCACCCCCCGCAGACGTCATGGCGTGCGTGAGCCATGCTGCAACGACAACCCAGGCTTGTAATGAACCATCCACACGTACATTTCCCAATTGTCCCAACAGTGAACAAAGACATTGTTTTCTCGACCCTTCCATGTTTTTTATCACATGCGCATTTCTTCATGCACCATATTCCTAGTCCGGATGTCTTGCAGTACACAGCCACACTCCAGCCGCAGCTTCGGGCTGATGCCAGCCCCCTTGTCTGATCGCCCTGTCGTAACTTTCGGCACAGCAAGGCATATCTGCTTGCGGCTGATTCTGCGATGACTGGGGCAAGCTTACTCTTGTGGTAATATACAAAATTTCAAGCTAACTATCCAACAGAAAAAAAGGTCTAACGTTGCGCAAGAAGAATGACCACAGTCGAGTCATTCCACTTCCGATGTATCCGTGCTGCCAAGCACCAGATGGGATACCATTTGGACGTTGGGCTCTTTGGGCAATTACAAGTCTTCTTTCGCTAACATGTCTGTCAACTGTCAGCAAGATACTTTGCCTAATTTCATGACTAGACACGTACCGCAAATGTCAAGGTAAAATGCAATTGCGTTGAAACTGGGTCGCGGTCAGCTTCCACTCAATACTCCTGATAAATAAGTTTGTGCATACTTGCGCTTGCTGCCAGTCAGCTCCCAAAAGAACCATTTGAGGCGATTTGTCCAGTTGATTAGATCGAGATGACTGACGCCTATCAACGTCCCTTTGTAATCACCCCATTGACTTGATTGTACACTTCGTCCACTCAGTTTCTCTTCCATCGCAAAATACAAGCCAGTCTATACATACCTAACGAGTCCGTCGTTGACACCCTCTATGGGCTTGATGATTGCATGCGATGGTGCAAAAACAGACCACCGGCTAGGCTCCAAGGATGCCCCATATGAGTAATACTTGACATCGGGCACATCCGGCGTCTTAGGATTGAAGTTTGTAGTCATGTACTCTCGCGTAAGCTGTGAGAATGCCCCAGTCTCGAGCCCAAAGTACTCCATAACCTTATAGATACGCTTGATTTGGCGAGCTGCTGAGATTAGTCGACGACCCACAGAAGTTGTCAAGAACATACGGCCGATGGTCTCAAACATGTAGTCTGCGAACGCAGAGCCTCTATGAGGTGTTGCGATCGTGGTCAAGGAGAGGATTTTGAAATCCGTTGGCCGAAGACAGCTGATCATATATCGCGAGTCGAGACCTCTGTTGTGGATTAGTATGTTCTTCCTGTGCGAGGATGTATGCTATTACCCCTGGCCAAGTGTCAGTTACTGAGCGCCACTCGAATCTCTCCATGTCTCATACCATGCTATGTCTGTAGTGTGTTAGCCATGTATCTATAGGTACCTTGGAACACCGATTTCGCGTACGCAATAATATTAACTTGTTTCCCCTTAGCCTTCATTGCAATGCTCTCAGCCAACTTTGCTGATCTATTCTCTATGCTGCCACTAGGTGGGACAGCAGCAACAATAACCTCGATGCCCTTTTTCGCTAATGCGTCGGTAATGCCACGCCAGTATTGGATACCTGGTATGAACTGACCTGCAAGGCGTAGTTCGTCAAATCCAAGCAGGCCATGTGCAAGAACTATGGTGTTTTTCTAGTATGATTAGGAAAGGTCATATCCACTGAACTTGAGTGCGTACAGGAGCATCTACATCATGTGAGTTTTTAATTTTCTTGACAGCTGAATACTTTTTGAACATACCATATTTTTCGCGCAACACGGCAAATTCATCTATGATCTCACGACCAGCACCGGGCATACGCGGATCTTCTTTGCGCCATTGCGTACTACTGAACTGGCGGCAACTTGCAGACGCTGTTTTGGTAAAGGTATATGCAGGCCTAGTCACAGGCGGGCACAGAGCCGTTCGGAAACATATTCGTATCATTGGGTCATGTAGCACGTTGAGTTGCAATGACAAGTCACGTTGAAGTTTGAGGTTCCGCTCCACATACAGATGACGTAGGCTCGTTAGCGAACAACATTGACCAGGGTCCGCGACAGTATGGAGCAAGCAAGTTGCAGCGCAACCCACTATGAAGACACTGGGAGTATTGTATACATGTCTTTTCTAGGAGCAACGTGTTTTCAAGAGCATACGTACTGTCTTGTATCCAAAATGAGCCATAGACTCGAGATAAATATGTAGGATGCGATTCACTGGCACGCGCAGACAGAACATAAAAAGAACCACAGAGACAATTGTGGTGAGTCTAAGCACTTCGTTCTTTGGGTATCAAGGCATTCTCGTAATGCCTCATATATTGCATGGAAACCAGAAAGCGTAGTTCAGCCTTGGGGGATATAAGACCCAGCACAGGCGACGCAGCCCGCGATGCTGCCTAGGGTACCTGATTCTTTCACAACGTATAGCCATAACTGTCCTTGTGTATCCCCCCAAAGACTGCCCATGTTTGTCCTGCTTACTTCCTCGGTGGTTCAGGGTGTGCGCTAATGACAGCCTCGATCAACTGGTCAACGACCTTTCCGCCAGACTTATTGCCAATCTCTTCAATCTCCTTGATCTTGGCGTCCGTGTCCTTCTTTGCATCTTCCTCGGCCTTCTGGTTGCCTGAGCTGTGCTGCACTACTGTCAGCTCTCTGAACGTCCAGCATACGACGTGACTCCACTACGCACCTCCTTCTCGAACTTCTGGTACTCAGCCTCCTTCTCGTTCCTGTAGTCGTCGATTTCCTTTTGCGCTTCGTTTCGGGCGTCCTTTACGCGCTTGGTGCGGTCTAGGCTGGTTAGAGCGGTGCTTAGGTCTGATGTATGCGGCCTGATTTACATTCTCTTGCTGGTTTACTATTAGAAACTGGGTCTATAAAGTGCTTTCAGACTGGACATACCTTGCTGGACGATCTTCTGAGCTTCACGCTCGGCCTGTGTACCATGTGAGCTACAAAATAGGTAATGGTGGGATGCGCTGGCTTACGTCGAGTAGGGTCTGGATACCCGCAGAGTTTTGGGCAGACTTTGAAGGTCAGCATACTTTCAAAAGTGTGGGGCTCCGGCCAGCTCACCATTTTGAGTATTTGGTTTGTAGAGTTGGTGGTTATCACAAGGTACAGTTGCGGAGAGGCATGATGCAGCCGGCAAGCTTGGCAGATGATACATGGGCGGTCCAAGCTCCCTCCCGCCCTAGATTAGATTTCCCTTGCATCGTAACGACTTTTATAAACTACCAAGACTCGACACCATCTGCCCACCACTTCACAGTGCCTGCCATGTCTCGAGCATCGCAGATCACGTTGGCCACCACTTGCGCCTCTGCCATTGGCATCGTCGCATTTGTGCATTGGTCGCAAAAGGCCGACAAAGCCGTCAGTTCTCGTCCTCTTGACCTTTGGGTAAATTGTGCGATTTCTAACACGGATCCATTAGGCCATGCACATGGGAGTAATTCGAGACTTTGAGCAACAGCGAATCAAGCGCGAACGCCAGGCCGACTTTGAGATGCAACGACAACTCGAACAGGAATATAGGAAATATCAGACGGTATCAGATGGTGGAGGACCCGAATCGCAGCAGCACCAGGGGCCGGGGCGGTGATCGCAAACCGAGACCACATGCACTATACTGCGGACTCGAGCCAGCGTCTGAAAGGCAGGTGGTCGCTTCAGGCCCACCGCGCGATCTGATTGCGCCACCCTTTAATCCAGTACAACGGGCTGGAGTTAGCACAGCCTCGCCCTGGCCGCACACTAACAGCATGGAACAAATGCTCATATGAGGGGGTGTGTAGAGTCGGGCACGGGATTGGATACTATGTGATTGTCAGCCAGCAACATGTGTTGTTCACCGGACGTCTCAAGGCTATTCGAACAGCGCAGAGGCGACTTGGGGGGTTTTACATGACGAAAGCGATGATTGCGAGCAACAGCCAACAACTCGCAGCAGAGATGGAGTATAGCAGCTTTGCGAGACCGAATGCCAACAGCGATGCAGCGCCGGTTACCGTTTGGCGGCCTGCGTTGTCACAGTGCTTGCCTAGTGCTTAAACAGACAGTGCCAAGCGTCGTTACATTACTCTCACCGATGCAATTACTGCGCCTTGATACGCCCGGTATGGTTGCGCACCCTTTGGAGCGGGCCATGACCCTGTCCCGTGGTGACGATTTTGATGCATAGCGATTTGTACACAGAATTCCATCGAGGCGCAGTCGGAGGTGCAGCCTTGGGTTGCGTCTCTGGTTTGTTGGTTGCCCCTCTGGCAATGCAGTTGGCCACACTTCGCTTCAACTTTGTTGACTTGGCGTCTCAATGGATCGCCATGAGGTCATGCTAGTGTCTGAATTCTTCCGGCCACCCACGTATTTCCTGCGTCAGTGATGGCTAGCAATCGTCGGGGGAATGCGAATACTAGAGTTATACTGTGCTGTATTGACGTCTGCCTAAGCTCTCTGGATAGGCCTTGCACAAGTCAGCCCCCAGTACCATATCCCCTTGCGGCCCTATTGTGGCGTTTTAACCTTTTTAGGCCAACAAAGTGCACGACTCAGCAAAGACAAGCGCTTGAGATTAGCCTGGAGATGGAAGTAATAGGCTCGAAATGCTGGGCAGCACTTGTGGCGTGGAGCCGAGTCGATTTTGCCCCAGGTTCCTTTGATGACGCAGGGCAGTGCTTCCAGAACCAGGGTCCACCGCGATTGTGGACAAGCTTTAAAGAAGCACGCTTGCCTCTTTCACCTACTTCAGTTTTGCCTTCCTTTGAAGCAAGTCTTTATACAACTGTTGGGCAAGCATTCTTTGATCCTCACACCCCCTTGTTTGTCGGAGACCCCTAGCACCCGTGCCCCAAATTTCCCGACCTTACATTAAGCGTCGCGCATCACAATCCACCATCATCACCCATCGCAGTTACACATCAGCATCGTCATGAAGGTCTCCCAGTTCCTTACCTGCCTTGTGGCATCTCAAGTAATCAATGCCGCCTCCCTACCCGAATCTAGCAATGCGCTCAGCCTCCTAGAAGAGCGCCGCGTAGTACCTGCATCGGAAATCGTCTCCCCAGACCACACGCTAGAGCGTCGCAAGGGTGGCGGCGGACGCAGTGGTGGCAGTTCAGGCAGTAGCAGTGGTAGTAGCAGTGGTGGCGGCAGTACCGGTAGCAGCGGACGAACTTCCTCATCCTCCAACTCTGGCGGTTCTACCAGCGCCGGCTCAGGCACACCACGCTCTTACGGCGGTGGACGATACTATGCTGGCGGAGTCGCTGTACCCTATTCCGCTGGTAAGCGCACACCAAAAGGCCTCACACCTGGTCTCTTGCTTGCGCCAGCCGCCGTCCTCCTCATCATGCCTGGTTTGTGGCTCTACAGCGCCTACCCATACTATTACACCAACCCCTACCGCTTCTACAACCAGTCCGCCGACAATGACAACGACAACGACAGACGATCGCTCTGGATTCGCCAGACACAGGGCCGCAACGAGTCTCTGCCCGTCGTGTGCTTGTGCCAAGAGTACAGTGTCTGTGGCTGCGAAGAAAATGAAGACCAGAAGTACCTGGACGAACTTGTGGGCAACGGTAGCTATGCCGCGCTCAACAAGTCGCTCGTCACCGTTTCCGATGTCAATGGCACCAGGACGCTGGTCCTCAATGGTACCCTTCCTAATGGCACCACCGCACCTGGCGGCGAGGACGGTGCTGCGGCCAGCTTGAGGGTCGGCAGTTACGCTGGCTACTATGCAATGGCCATGATTGTCGTCGCTGGTGTCATGCTATAAGGACAAGGCAGTCTTTCTTTTCCTTTTCTCGACATACCAACACTGTTCCTTGATCCTTTTTTTCACTTCATGCGACTCCCTCTCCCTGTACATACCCAACGAAGTTATGACATTCCCGACTTAAAAGGGCGTTCTGGGTAGAACAATTGTTTGTTTCTTTGGTATCAGACGGCCTTCGTCTGCAAACGGACTGGATGGTCGGTTCGAGCTAGTGCCATGATCACACAGCTTACATTATACCCTCATATGTTATTTGCTTTTTTGTTTACAAAGTAGTTCAGAGTCTTCAAATACTTCCTAGAAATCATTCATTCAGTCATCTGAGAAGTGTCTTTTTTTATTTCAGTTACTGTCTGGGTTGTGATGAAGCATCGTGATAGTGCCAGAACCAAAAAGAAGCAGCAGGCCCTTGCACCTTTGTTGAAACAGCACACAGAAGAATCACAGGATAATATAGTATGTACTTGGTTTGGTCCTGGGCCTTGTCTCGCGAACGATCAATTTGACACGATACGTGCAAACGAATACATCTGGACGTTGATTGCAATCTCGTAATCAATAGTTCCTTAGCGATCTAGAACTATGTTGATTGGCAATCTGGGATTTAAGGCAACCATATAGTAAGAGAAAGAGAGAAACTAAAGAGACGGTGAAAATGGTTTGTGGCATTTGTTGGGTACAAGCAAGACCATAAAACGGTTTTGAGGCCAAAGAGCAAAAGATTGGGTAGCTTCGAAGCTGTGGAGTATGAGGGTCCGATCGTGCGTGTGTATTTTTCCTTCGGTGCGAGAAGAGAAAGAGCTTCGATGGAACTTGAAGCCTGTGTTCTGTTCGGCGCCTGTGATCTAGTCGGATAAGGTTCTTACAGGGGAGTGAAATGATAAAATGATATAATTACAAGAGTGCAACTCCTTGCTATCAAAATTAAGCCGATTTCTTCTTGTTCGCAGTAACCCGTTTCGTTTCAATGTTGTGCATCTCGTATTGGTACCTTCAGTGTTTAGTTCTTCTCTCTCTCTACTTGTCGTAGAAGTGTCTCAAACAAAATGAAATTTGGAAAAAGGTTAGCTCGTCGTTGCTGGCACAAAATACGGGCCAATTGACCTCATCGATGTTGAGTTATGGCGGTGTGTATTATGGGCGGCCTTCAGACAACATGTCAGCCTACATGCACACCCATCGGTATCTGTTATTCAAACACTGTCGTACGACAGTCGTTTGAGCCCACATGGTACTAAGATTCCGGTGAGTGTAGGTCAGTACTCGTATCAGAAGTGCATCCGACAGAGGCGGCTCGCCTCCATATCCAAATGCGCTCATTTCCAGCAAAAGCGGGAAAACTTGCTGTTTGGGTATATTGCATACATGCAAAGTCAGCTGACGTACTGGAGAGAAGCCTGGACACCGCGTTTTGTGTGCTATGTGTGTTAATTGGGTAGCTTGAGGCGAGGGCTTGTTTCGAAAGCAATCCTCTCGATCTATTGAGCGTATGCAGTCGGCCTATGATAGGGCGCTCTTCTGTGGCCAGGAGATGCGAAAATGGTATTGCTGCATTGTCAGCCTGGGTGCCGCCTTGCGCCTTGGCATATTGGTAATCATGTTAGCATGATCTCCTGCATCGCCAGTGCAATCCCATGTTGTTCGTAGGGTGCTGAGATCAAAAACAATATGAGCATATAGCTGCATATATTCAAGTATTAGCAGTGATTTGGAATGAAACTCGCATGGTGAGGTAACTGATCAGAAGATTGCCAAGTTTCTGCTTGGGGTCAGATGGGAATGGGAAAAAAAATGTATGGATATCGACAGTGCCACTCGATTTATACGTGCCGATCGTTGCATTGCAATCTCTTCGTTACTCTAGGGTGTGTTTATCACGGATCCAAGGCTGATCGAAGGTTCTGGGTTGGCATGTACATAGCGTTGCCATGATGTTGTCGGATCAAGATTTCACCAACACAGCTCGGTTCTCGAGTCAGCACCAGGGTAGCGATAGCATCTGGTCTCTGTGCTGCTTCCGTCACACATGCAAATGCAGTTGATGGCCTAAGGCTTCTATGATTCCTGAAGGTCATCGTCTCGAAGTGGTAACTCTATCCAGGAATCAGCATGACCGCAAAATCCCCCAAGCCTTGGCGACATGGAGGAGACAGATAGGCTGGCGTCTGCAAGGACATGCCGACAAGTGTGGGTGTTTTTGGGGTAGGCAGTGTTGCGTGAGACATGCATACCGCCACCACGTGATCGCAAATGACGGGACAGTGCATAGGGCTGCATGCTGCTCACAAGCCTTGTACGCGGAAGTGAACCGGTGGCGGGAATCTCTTCCTTAATAGGACCATCAAAGTCCCGATGAAGCAATCGGTAAATGGAGGTGGAATTCCGGTCTGCGAACGTTGGAGAAGGAATTCAGCGGTGTACCTGCCTACCCATGTATTTGGCGACACCGTTCAGCAGGCAGCAAATACAGAAACTTACTCAATGAAAGCGCTAGTCGAGGTCAAAACTAAAGAATGAGATGAGCCGCGACACTTGGCTCTCGAAATAGCCGCATCGCATACGTCGATGCGCAGATCCACATACGACATTCAGCTGGTCAGCCTCAGGCTGCTCTAGATAGTCGGTACCTTGCGAAGGCCCATGCACTTCGTGGGGGTGAGAGAGGAAACGCTTTTGCGGTATTGCGGAGGATGGGATAGGATTTCGAGTACACCCACGATGTCGACGAAGAAGCAACTGTGGCTCGATGGTCGTCGGATCAGGGCAGAAGCTCCCAGGGGCCTCCCTAATGACTTTGATAGCCAACTAATAATGTCGTGCTGCCGGAGTCCTTGGCAGTCCGCAAAACCGGTTCTCTCCCACGGCCTTCAACTCGCAACTTTAACACCCCACGTCGGTTTTCAATCTCCCACGACAGTGCTCGCACGATGAAGCTTAAAACCGATGTTCGCTTCACCGGACCAGATGGTCGCAGCCGAAGCGTCCGACGCCCGCTCATGGCGGCGCGCACGACGTCGGACTGAATAGTCTACGTCACTTGGCTTCGTTTGTGCCTATGACGGGCACGCTATGTCAAAAAACGTAGCTGACCCTGGAATTTCAAGCTGTCAGATATAAGGTCACGCACGAATCGTGATACTAGTGTCAACACGGTGTGAACCAAGTCGAGTATGCCCTGCCGGCTACCTTTGGTGGGCGGCATGGTCTGTGCAAACAACAGGGGGGTTTCCACAGCCCCATGTCCATTCACTATCTCCGTAGATGCCTGCCCGTCGCTCTGCTTCGCTGCACCCATCGACCAGATCTTGGAGACATGCTGAGCAATTCGCGGAGCATCACCTGGCCCAAGCCACTCGCCAACAACGCTCAGAGGCGCACAGTCTATAGCAGCTGAACAAGATCCCGAGGAGCGACGTTTTGAACCCCTGCCCCATTCAACCCACGCTTTCTTTGCAGCTTGAGAGACCAATGGTCGAAATAGCTCTGCTAGCTAGCTTTCAAAGCCCCGTTACAACAACCTCCGGCTGACTGCGCACTTGTCCTTACCCGTCGTTTCCGCGTGCCTAACCGGCATGCAGCAAGTCAACGATGCATCCACAGTGTGACCCACCCTCTTCTCTTGTAGCCTACATCGTCGCCCTGAATTTCTACTTATATAGGCTTCCGCTCGCCTGGCCAAGTCGGATATCTCCACAAATCCTCTTCCAACTTACACAAAATTTATTCTTGTTGCTTTGCGTTGCGTTCAAGCCCTCAAGTCAAACAAAAGTCTCTTGTTATCTCGAATCCGAAAAGCCATCCTTTCTGCGCACGCTTCACAATATGTGCTATCAAGTCGTCGAACGCTATTCAGTCTGCCGCTGTCTATACTACCAGCACGCCATCGATCCTTGTGCCGCCCATGGACAACGAGGCCACATCGTTCAAGAAAAAACCGTCCTTGTAGGCTATGCCTGCAGTAGACATAGTAGCCACCGGCCTCAAGTTTCTTATCACGCTGCCGTCCATCCCGATTCCGGCTATGGAAGCGATTCCTTCTCTCTCGGTCCTTTACGATGAAAACACATGGCTGCTTCAACATGGCTTGAGACCAGCCATCAACTTCCACACAAAACTATCTTACGCGGGCGCGTTCTGCCACATTACCTATTGGTCTTCCTGAGCCGGCTGGTCGCTCAGTACCGTATGCTTCAGCATCCTGAGCTCGTATTTATTCGTATATTTTGGGAATCCTCGCATTAGTACGGAGTTACCTACAAGAGAGGCATCATCATGACAGGCTACATGTATGAAACACGAGGGACGACTGGCGTTTTGGATTGAACTGTATTATTTACTGTTAGGGTCCAGGAGACATGTTTATTTTTTTTTATTGCAAGAATTTGGCCGACACTCAGAGCGTACTGGCTGGTCAAAAATTACTCCACTTTCAGCAGTTACTGTCGTTACTAGCATCATAGCGTCCACGATGAACATTGTTACACTATTTTTACCACATGTGCAAGTCTGCCTTGCGTGGGATGGCATGGCGCTATTCCCAGACGGAAAAGCTCCCAATGCCCAGCTTTGACGTTCTGGATGAGTCAAGGTGCTGAGGGTGCTGTAGACTAACCACAATGTTACTGAACTGAAGCATCGCGAACGTTGACGGCTGCATTAGACGTCATCCGTGCCAAGCGGCCCCCGCTTTTTACGCACGTGCGCGTACTACGTTACCGCCTCTTCCCGTACCAAACATCCTTACAATCCCCTACCACTCGCCTGTTTCGTCGGTGTGAGAAGCGCCACACCCAACTCCACGTTTCTACTAAATCACGCAAATTTCTTTCCGCCTCTCCATATCTTGACCCTCTCCCGCCCCGTTACATTGTCGACTCTTTCATCGGTCTTTCCCGAAGGCTAACTGGCACCACTATCGGCCTCTCCAGATCTCGGCGTCTCGGCGACTCGGGCTTACTTACCTCTTGCGCCACAGCTACCCAGCCAGAAACGCATACGCGTACTAGCATGCCATTTGCCTTCTGCTTCCTAAGTGGCTCGGTGCGGCCGGCCTCAGAGTCGGCCGATATGCTCAGCAGTGATATGAGCAACGGGACGCTGGTTAAGATGTCGCAGAGTAAAACCATCATGCTCTCTATTCTGGAGCACGACGCTTTTGCTGCTTTGGAAACTCTAGCAGTCTCCACATAATGTCCTATATTTAGCGGTAGGGCTTGTGCGGTTCATAGCTGAAGAGCTAGGCATCCAGTACTCCAGGCACTTGGTTGGCGGGTCTCGACGGGACATCATCATCTGCTGGCGAGACCTCCAACCCTGCTCCATCACTGTGGCTTTGCGTAACCCTATCAACCAGGGTTCTTGGCCCCAATGCTCAAGAATCCCTATTTCTCAAACTCGCAAGAAGACGACATTTCTGGAGAAAGTTTTATTTTGGGTCGTTTGGCCTGTTGCCTGGCTTCGTTCGACTCACTGTGAAACTTCAGCCCCAGGCAGTAACTAACGATGAATTTTTAGTTGCCTTGGGGCTTCAATGGTGCATCTATTGCTCTCCTCGGTCCTCCATAATCCAGTGTTTGGTAAAATCCAATATGTGGTTCCTGTATCAGGCCATGGTCCCAACTCGTCCCGAGAAATCACCCTAGCGGCCGGTACCGAGTGGCACAGTCGGCCTTGTGGGCCTTGATCGATACCTTCGAATCAACAAGCCGTGGGTAACACGGCACACCCGTTTGGCGGGCCCACAATACGGCACCGTGTAGTCGTCTCCAGCATACCGGCAGCCACATGTTGCAAGGGCCCCTGCGCCAGCCTTGTTACCCCATCTGCCTTGTAGGATCCCATTACATATACGATGGCGTAGTAGATGACATGTGATTTCCTTCTTCAGACTTGCAGGCTGACATGTCTTCGGGTGTGGTCCCCATTTTGTCAATTGACCCGCCCATGTGTGTTTTCAATACCATGACCACTTTGCCACAACCAAATGAAGCTACAAAGCTACATGAAGTAGTAAAACTCTATATGGAAGGTAACATACAGAACAATAGGCGCTCACGTAATTCATCTCTTTTGCCCTTTTCCAAGAAGACTTGTCGAAACATTATTATTACCCTCTTCCTCCTTCTTCACTCATTCGCACATAACACACATCTTGATCATCAATGCCCACGGAAACCGCATGTCGGCAACACTTCTTGTCTCGATTTCTTCCCTAAACCCTCAACTGGCGCTATCGCACCGAAATATATCGTTTCCCCAGTGTTCCATGTCTTGAAGTGACACATGCTCAACCCAAAAAAAAAAGGCATTTGCAACATTGTCGTCCATGTAGGGCGAAGGGGCGGAGGGAGACCAAGTACTAATGTCGCAGGATTGATGACATTGCATTGCAGCGCGGTCATGTGGTTTTGAATGCGAACGAAAGAGAGAGTAGCTTTATTTCGGGCGTGAGTAACAAGGGACATGCAAAATTGGCGTCATCGAGGCTTAAGAAACCTCAAAGCATCACGCGTGAATCAGAGAAGCGGAAAGAGAGAGAGAGAGAGAGAAATTCAGTTTTCCGAGCACGAGGCCCATGCGGATCTCGATTGATTTGGCATTTCGAGCAAAAGTTTATATCTACATGAGGCGTGCGATTGGCACATTTGGCAAACATATCTAGAATGTTTCCTCCGTCGGGGACAAGATAAGCTTGTCCGTCCGGTGTTCAAAGTTCGTACGCGTGCAAGGGAGGGTGAGAGGGTGAGGTGGTAAGATGTGAGGGGTGTTCGCTTGTCCATGTTTCCTCCCATCCACCAACCCTCAAGGTGGAAAAACCAGCAGCAAACACAATAAGCATGGCGCATGTCGTCGTAAAAAAAAGCGGATCCAATTAGAATAAGTGAGTGGAAAGCCGGAGTCTCGAGAGTGCGAGGCTAGCGACGGCTGTGGTATAAGCAGAAGAAGAGAAAGAAAAAGGTCGTTATCATAATATGCACATGAAAGAAGAAAGAAGGTAGTTTGTCATCTTTGCCTTGTCGCACAAGAGTGGGCGAACAAAGAAAAGACAGAGGGGACAAATGGCTGTCCAGTCGGAAAGCGGTGGAAGAGAAGGCTCTTAAGAGCGGATGACGACACCTTGACGGCGGGTGGTCTTCTCCTCGTACACGTACTCGTCCTCGGATGAGCATTCGGAGGAATCATCAGAGTATCCACAGCGCGCACCACCGCAGTCAAGCTTGACGCGGTCACCAGCGCGGGTGATGCCGTAGCGTTCGCACGTGCAGCATGAGCTGCCAGAGCTGATACTAGACGGGCTAGAGCTGTTTGTCGAGCGGCTGGTGAGCGATGGGACGTCTGAGTCTTCATCGGAGCTGTATTCCGAGTCGTCGGATGATTCTTCGATCTTTTGAGTTGCGAAGCGGCGGTTGAGCTCCTCCAAGGTGGTCTTGTCGTACTGCGTGGCGATGACTTGGCGGGTCTCATGGGGTCGTTGGGGCTTGGGGGCAACGATGCGCTCTGGGCTGAGGCCACGGCCCTTTGGGATAGAAGCGGTTGAGACACGGCGGGACTTGCGGTCGGCACTGGATGAGGATGTCTTTGAGCTCGACTTGGCGGCGGGAATGTCGATGATGTTGAGCTTGCGGCCGGTGGTGGGTTCAGTCGTGTGGTCCTTGGCGGGGTCGTGCGAGACGTGGTAGCCGTCGATGATGTACTGAGGGCATGTTAGCTATCAGGTAGAGACTAGGTTGGCGATGGCGATGAACGTACGTAGTACCAGTAGCGCTGTCCCTGCTTCAAAGTCTGTCCTTGGAACTTGAAGCATCCGACCCAGCCACCAGACTTCTTGGGGTCCTTGGAAAGTGGAAGTTGACCTTGGTAGCCATCCCAGGAGCCGAGAAGGTGGACTGTCTTGCAGTTGGAAGAAGTGCGGAGAGTAAAGTTGAGCTGGATAGCGGCCATTGTGAAGTTATCTTTTTCTTTCTGTGTATAAAAACTTGTGTTATGATGGATTTTCGTTTCTTTCAATTTGTCCAGTACCAAACTAATGGATAGACGTCAAGATTGCTGATAAGGCTGTGTGCGTGTGTATGTCGAGAGTCTCGCGGAGGGATGCGAGTTTGCGTTGTCGATGAGATTTTGGTTGTTCGTTTCGAGCAAGTAGAGCTGCGTATTACGTTGGAGTGGACCGGCCACAAAGAATTGAATTATTGCTAAAAAATGCGAAGGGGGGAATAAGGTCGTCGGTAGTGTAGTGATTAGATGGCACCAGGCCTGAGGAGAGTAAGGGAGAAGAAGGGGGAGGGGTGAAAAAAAGAATAGACAAAAAACGAACACAACAACTCTGAACTTGACACACTTGCTGAAGAAAAAAAGACAAGATGAGAGCGGCCAGCGGCCTACTTATGTATAGAAACCGCATTACACAGGTGCTGGGGTATGATTGGGCGTTGACGAGGGGCTGACGAGGCGACATTGCACTACGCCGACTGGGGACCAGGTATCGCTGCTCTCGGTAGCGATTGATTGCCTAGGCAGCATAGCGACGCCATCTGGGCAGGGTGCAGGCTGGTAGCGGATGTGGAGAGCAGTCTATTGAATGTACGGCGAGCGCTTGACGGTGTTGCGAGAGTGGTTGGTGACTTGAGCTGTGTAGCCGGGCGTTATGGTTCTGTGCTGTGATTAGCCAGCCTGGGCGGGGAATACTCGAGTGGATCGTCACGCGGCGCACGGACGGTGGGTGAAAACAGACGGCCAATCAGGTGCTGGAGCCGGCCTGCCATGTGATGTCGGAATGTGCGAGCTGCAGATAAGTTTCTTTCACACTGCATGATTGATGGGCGAACTGGGCTGTCGACGGATGCAGAGAAATTTGCTTTGCAGATTGCTGCATCGATCCACCTGCATTTTTTCCTTGTTGCCGCATGCAGTCCTATTTACAGACATTATCGGCCCATAACCTCGTCCTCGCCCAATCGCCTTGCTTGGCCATCTTACCGGTCAACACCAAATATCCCAAATCAGGACCATGGGCGGCTAATAATCTCCAGTGGCTTGCAATACTGTCCAACCACACCATCGCATCGCCCTCTTCACTCAGGTGCACACTGAACCACTTTTTCTCGTCACACTCGCACTGCGGCCGCAACCTCCGACCCGAGGACATCAGAGCCGACCCATCGTCATAATGTGCACACATGGTGCGTATGCATGCTGCCTCGTAAGCTTCGGCAATGGATGCCTTGGGGAAAAAGGTACAAGGAGACATGGCCGACCTGGTTGGGCAGACGAGGCACCCGCCTTCAATACCAGGCACGCCACGCCCAAAGCGCATGATTTGTACAACTCGTAATTTGGACACTGCCAATGATTCGCAATCATGGGCAGGTACCACATCACCCTTTGGACGGCTTCCCAAGCTCTTTCGTACACCGGTCGAGGCTCCATGTCATGAACCATGTCTTGCTGATATCTGCGTCTGAACTTTGCTGCCAGGCCCACATCCATCTGCATCTTTCAGGCCCGCAATACGGCGATATTGAACTGACCAACGGCTAATGTGGCCCCAGGCCTACATACGCGCCCGCAATCGGTGCGTGAACACCCCAGATACATCGTCACTGGCAATGCACCAATGAGAAAGAAACGGAGTCACGCACACCAGCCACTTGATTGACTAGTTTCTCAACATGTCTACGCGATATTCGCATCGTGACTTTTGCATCACTTTAGTCGTAGGATAGTATTGACAGCCACTTCTCGTCGTCTACTCCGCTGAAATGAAAAAAAAAATATTAATATATGAATACCCACACAACATGCACTTAGTCAATTCAGCAGCCCAAAAGGTTGGCCAATTCCTCTGCCGACAAAGTGCTCTTTCTTCTTCTTGGTCGGCCAACAGTCCTAGTCCTGGTTGGAGACCTGGGTGCGCGCTTGCCAGTATCCTCCTTGGAGGCTTCGGCGCTATCATCTTTCTTTGTGGTGGGGCTGGCAACCCTCTCAGCTTCCGAGGCAGCGGCTGCTTCCGAGGCGTCACGTAGTTTTTCTTGCACCGTTAGCTTCGGCGACGGCTCGTCAGGGTGTACCCGTGGACTCGATAGGCGTTTTTTAGCCTACTCGTGAGGTTAGAAAGGTGTTCTGATAATGGAAATACAGCACACGAGCTATGGGAGCAAAAGGGTTCGCACAAGAAACCAGGCTTCGGCTGGCAATGCTCGTGATACAACTAACGAGCTTGTCATAACATACCTTTCGAGGTGTGCGGTCATCTCGACTCTTCCGTCTTGATGTCCGTTCTTCGGAATGAGGCGGTTTGACTGCGGAGTTAGGACGACTTGGCTTCTCCGCACCAACCAGGTCGATCCCAGACTCGTCTGCATTCTCATCTTCTGCTTGAGAGGGTGTGTTAGGTATGGATGGTGAAAAGGCGACTTTTCGGGGCGATCGACTAAACGCCTTGTTGCCATTGGACTCTCGTAGCGCTGGTAGGCTAGGTTGCAATTTGATCTTGAACATGTCGGCATTGTTCTTCTTCTTCGGGGTAATGTCATCTGCTTCTGGGGAAGGAAGATGCTCAGCTTGCCGTTGATCATCCTCCTGTCCTTGTTGGCCGTCTTGCTCGTCCACTTCTTCATCAAAGACTGAACTGGCGGTTTCATCCTCTTCTTGTTCTTCTTCCTCTTCTTCGATGCTGGAAAAGTATTCCCTGTCAGCTGTGTCCAGCCCTTGTCCAAACCCAAGGCCGATTCTAAGCTCCTCGAGGTCAATGGTATCGCCATTCGTCATACGTTTCCTCCAAGAGTCCATGAGCATAAAAGACTCGCGTAGCCGGGCCTCCATCTTTTCCCAACCTGCGCGTAACCTGTGGATTTCCTCTTCGCGTAGCTCAACTTCCTCTACTGACACAAAGTTGGGGTTTGTGAGTAGACTCTTGAGATTATCCAGTACTGTATCCATGTCATCTGCCAAGGATTCATAGTTGTTGGGCAGTGTGTGCAGCATGCGTTGTCGTGTGTCCTCTTCGTCTTCATTTTCGCTCAAGACCGACGCCTCTTCTGAATTGTCTCTCGCTTGCTGCTCCGACATACCCTGGAGCTCTTTCAGAGTGAGAAGGGTGTTTCGAACGAGGCCAATAAGATTATCATTCTCTTCGCTCAAGCCTTGACTCAGCTTTGTTAAAAATTCGGTTGTCTCCTGCTTTAGGCTGTATTCGGGGTCATCGACATCAGGCACGTCCTCGCGCACACTGCTTGTAGCCCCACCCAAACCCATAGTACCCGGGTTGATCGTGATACTGGCACCGACGAGGCCAGTCCTGTTGCCTCGTTGTTGGCTCGTCAAGTGGCTCTTTAGCCTTACAATCTCCCTGTCGCGCTTCCTAACGTCGTTGGTACAAGTGGTGCGTATCTGATCCACAGTCGTTTTCAGTCGCTGCATCTCAGCACGCAGTTTTCGCACGGATGATTCGGCCGCATGTAAAGCTTTACGCGCCGATTGGTCGGATGCTTGGGCGAGGGAGAGTTGTCGCGTCAGTTCGTCATTACGCGCGGATTGCTTCTCGAGAGCGGCCGTCTGGCGCGTCGCATCTGAACGTAGGGTACGCAGACTATCTGCAACGGACTCACGATACTCTTGGTCGCGCTACACATGTTGGTTAGGGAAGTTCCCTCACAATCTATAAGAACCAACGTACATCGCGCTTCAATATTAGGTCGTGAATCAAGTTGATGATCTGCGCCATGGTGGCTTCTTTTCCACCCTCTCCCCTGGACGGGTGTGCAAACTCAATGGGCTTGCCATTGCGCAATAACCCCCGAGATAGCAGCAGGTTGTTGATGTACGTCGATGCAGTCTTGAGGCTGTGAGACTCCATGGCGGCTGTCCGTCGTCGGCGTCGGGCGTGGGCGCGACGTTGTTTGAGGCTTGCTTGCGTTCGACCAATGTTTGTTTATCCTGGTTGCAGCCAGGAGGGAGCAACCGAGCCGCGCTAGGGCCACATCTCCACCAAGCCCGAGACCCGGGTATCCGTACGGCTCGTATCCAATGCCGGATTATAGTACCAAGCAGCCCTTCTCCACAGCCATGTCATCATCTCGCGATAATTATTTTCAGCCACGTCCCAAAGTGCATACTATAGACGAGTCCATCGGCACTTCTGGTCGGCGCTATACCCATGGTCGACCTGTCGTATCATGCTATCCATGAGCTGATAGACATGATTCCCTCTCGTGCCAAAGAAAAGTCAGATCTATAGCCAATGTCTTGCAATAACGTGACCATCACCTCCCTTGCTCTCGACCGCAACTGGGAGGGTCAGTTCCACTGCCACGCATGCTTCAAATCAGCCTCCACGTCATATCAAGTTATACGGCCGACTCGCGTGCAGCAGCAGCCAGGGTAAATACCCCATTCAGTACGCGATACGGACTTCATGGCAGCATGCATCTAGTCTCGTCCACTGCCTAGTTCGTACTCGGCGCTACTTTGGCGCAGATCCCTCCTGAATTCTGGCTTTGAGCACTCAATTTGTACTAATGACTTCGCTGTCTAGAACCTCCCTTCATGTTGTGTATCCACACAATGAATTTGCTTAATCCCTTTGAAGGCGAATTGCTTTTTTATGACAAACCAGGGTGATGATGCTAATTTCCTAATCTAAAACCCAAGGCCATTTTGTGTATTATATAATGCCCGAGTGTATGTCGAGTTTTCCACCAGCCTCTTTGCAAGGACTGCAACGCCGATTTCTTATCCCATTCTATTTCATTTCTCCAACTCCTTTGCCATGACCGGTTTCTCGTCCCTCGCAATTGGTGCACTGCTGCTTGGCGTTCGAGGCACTTATGCCGCCCCCTCGGACGCAGCTACAGCATTATGCAACGAAGTAAATAATGCCTTGCCTGGCAAAGTTCTGACTCAGGGACTTCTCGCGGTAGAGTACGCCCACGAGACACAGCAGTACTGGGCCACCAACCTCCGTGGCGTCAAGCCGGCATGCATAGTACAGCCAAGCTCTGCCCAGGACGTCTCCATTGCTGTCAAACTTTTGAACAAGTATCCAACTGTCCGCTTCGCTATTCGAAGCGGCGGTCATGACCCTAACAAAGATCATACTACCATTGAGGATGGTGTTTTGATCACCATGACTGACCTGGTGGGGGCAAGCTACGATGCACAAGACGATGTTGCCTTTGTTCGCCCAGGTGGGGAGTGGAATAACGTTATAGGTGATCTTGAAAAGAGTGGGGTAGCCATTACTGGTGGGAGACTCGGTAAGGCCATACGTATGCCTTGTTGTAATATCGGCTGACGCAATGTAGGCCTTGTCGGTGTTAGTGGTTTGCTCTTAGGCGGAGGTCTTTCTTTCCTCAGTGCTCAAGAAGGCTTGGCTGCCGATGTTAGTTGCCAGACAACATGATCTAAATATCTCACTGATAAATCGCAGAACATTATTGAATGGGAGACAGTCATGGCTAATGGCTCTATTGTAAATGTCAATGCAGCAAGACACCCAGATCTCGCCCGAGCTATGCGTGGAAGTAGCGGCCAATTTGGCATCGTCACGCAATTCAAGGCCAAGGTCCACCACATGGATGATGTGTGGGGTGGTTCCTGTTCGTACGATGTGACCAAGGCGGATGAACTCTATGACGCATTGCATGATTTCGCTGGTCGTGGTGCTGCGGATCTCAAGGCTGCCATCATCTTCACTGACCTAGTTCTCGGTGTCGGCACGAGGCTGAGAATCATTTATTACTTCTATGACGGCCCCTCGCCTCCTACATCAGGTCCTTTTGCAAAGTTTCTCGATATCGCCAAGTTGACGTGCCAACCAAAGAGGCAAAAGTACTCTGAGTTGGTAAGTTCAGCCGTCAGCGTATTGGAAGTACTCCCTCGCTAAGTGCATATAGCTCAGGGCCAACGGTGAACCAGTCCGTCTCTTGAACGCTCGTTCTTTCTTCCGTGTAAGTACATCGCCTTTCTTGTCTTCAGCAAGAGTCTGACCATGCGACAGACCAAGACCATCCCCTATATTGCCTCTCGTCCTCAGATGTACAAAGAGATCAGCGATAAGCTCGCTGAAGTCACTACCGTGTTTCTGAATACACTGCCTGTTGTCAGAGGTGTTCAATTTAGCGTCGACTTCCAGCCACTTCCTTCGGTGATTGGCAAGCATTCAGAGTCCAAAGGCGGCAATGCCATGGGTCTCACTGCCTCTGACCCTGACCGCATCATTCTCATCTTCCAGGGAGCCTGGAACTCGCCATTGGACGACGAAAAGGCTTTTGACATTGCCAGAAAGCTGACGGGTTGGCTGGATGAGGTAGTGCCACAGTGGATGGAAGAGGCAGGCATACCCAAAGACACATACCTGCCACTGTTCCTGAACGACGCCATGTATGACCAGCCTGTTCTGCAAAGCTATCGGGAATATGAAAAGTTCAAGGCATTGCAGAAGAGCGTCGATCCTCAAGGCTTGTTCAGCACGAGGAGCGGTGGATTCAAGTTTTAGGTACACGTCTGCTGTTATGGATTTTCTGTTGCATCTCCCGCTGACTTGGCAGGTGCTTACTCAACTGGCCCATCTGTAATTATTTTATACTCTTTATACTTACTCTGCTATTATTCAAATTCAACTTGATTATGATTGAACCTGACATTTGCCCTGAACAATATTGTTGTATTAGAACGTAAGTCCGTTATTACCCGTGTAGAACTATAATGGATACACTTCTTGGATATTCTCCTTCCATAACGTAACCTATCTCGGAAGGTGCTCTTCACGCGGTGGAGGCCACTATGCCGGAAGCGGGGTAATTAGTTGCATCCAACTCTGACTCTTCTCATCAACTGTCCGTATATTTAGTCGCAGCAACGAGCGAGTCAGAACCCTCCCTTTTCATCTCTCCATCATTCACCATGGCTCAGACGTCTGAAATACGTACCTACCAACATGAAGATGCATGGAATGTTGGTTGGCTGCGCGTTGATGAGGTCCACGAAGTATACTACCAACAGTATGGCAAAAAGGACGGCAAGCCTGGTGTGTATAAGAAGAAGCTATCTGTAGTATTTCTTCTAGTTCATTTACTGACTTCCTGCAGTGATTTACCTACATGGCGGACCGGGTGGTCATTGTTCCAAAGTCAACACGATCTTCTTTGACCCTTCAGAGTATCACGTGATATTACTTGACCAACGAGGCTGCGGCCAATCACGTCCTAACGCTAACACGACCAACAACACTACCTGGCATCTCGTCTCGGACATTGAGGCCCTCCGCAAGCATCTCCAGATCTCCAAATGGCACATGGTCTTTGGCGGTTCGTGGGGCTCCACACTCTCGCTCGCCTACGCCCAGACCCATCCCGCAAGCGTTGGTAGTCTCGTCCTCCGCGGCATCTTCGCCGTGCGCGATCTGGAGCTAAAATGGACAAACTGTCAAGGCGGGGCATCAATGCTCTTCCCAGATCGCTGGGACGACTTTATAAACTTTCTCCCCGAGGAAGAGCGCTCAGACCACATTGCCAACTACCACAAGCGCCTCATGTCTGAGGACACGGCTATTTCGCATCCCGCAGCTACGGCTTGGAACACGTGGGAAGGCTCGATTAGTACGCTGTATCCGGATCCTCATGCGCTGGAGAAACTAAAAGAACCGGCATATCTGCTTGCTCATGCACGTCTTGAGATTCATTATTTTACGGGCAAGGCGTGGTTGGAAGACGGTCAGTTGTTGAAGAAGGAGAACATTGAAAAAATTAGGCATATCCCAGCGACCATTGTACAGGGAAGATATGATGTCGTCTGTCCTCCTGTCACGGCGTGGGAGTTGCACAAGCAGTGGCCAGAGAGTAAGCTGCATTTTATCGATGATGCAGGGCATAGCGTTTTTGAGCCGGGGACAAAGAAGAAACTGGTAGAGACTTGTGACGAGTACGCGAAGCTGGTAGTGTAGGTGTATGTTGTGAAAATGAGAAAGTCGTTGCCGTTACTGTTCTAAAAAGAAGGCCACGCTACTTGAATTAGTGCAGAGTACCACATATGTCGGTGAACGAATCGATTTTTCCTTCGTGATATGTACAATGCGCTTTTTTAACCTCTTTAGCTGTTAGTAGCACCAAAGGCGGTTGTAGTTTATTGAGAAGCGTTTTGGTCTCCACTAGGGCTCTCACAAAAGCCAAAATGGTTGAAGGCAGCGAAGAGAGTGTAGGATGCGAAGAAATCAATCGCTCGACCAATGAATGAAATCATATTGATATTGTCATGGGCGAAAAGAAAGCTTGATGTTCTGTTGATTGGTACTGATCACTGGCAACATTGCAGAAATGGCAAAGACTCCATGGGAAACAAACATGTATTCGTGATTACATATAGCAAAACGAGGGATTATGTATCGACACTAAAGTAAATGAAATTATACAATAGAAAGGCTTGTGCTGAAGAAACCGTTCCTGTGGACTCTCAAGCTAGACTTCTCGAGTCACCGCATTCCATCAATCATATCCCTCCAGAACTTTTGTCTTGAAACCGCTAAAGCGTTTCGAACTCGTTGATTTCAGACTGTGGCAGTCATTTCCAGACCCTTCAAAAGAGTAACTTAGGTGCTGAGACCCTCGTAAGAGTTGATGCAGACGTCAAGAGTGGCGCCAAGGCTGTTGGCCTCGCGCTGGAGGTCAGCAGCACGAGACTCGACAACATCGATGATACCGAAAGCAATGGTCTGAAGATTCAAAGGTTAGTATGCACACAATTCGTAGATGGGTTGATGAGGTAGGGATAGATGGTCAACTTACATCAACAACGGCCTCGACTTGGCGGAGTACAGCGGCAATGGGCTGACCAATGAACGGAACAGTGTTGAAGAGGCCAGCCTTGCCAATGAGAATGTTCAGGAGAGCCTGGTGGACGCGGACAAACTTCTCTTTGTTAGTATGATTCGTCTCTTCCTAGGGAAGCTTAGGTGGTACTTACTTCACGGAATGCATCGAAGATGGCATCGGAGTCAGCACCGGCTGGAACTGGCTTATTTCCTTCCATCTGAGAGATGGCAACAGTAGCAGTGCTAACGATATCGGTGAAGCCTGCGATGAGCTGGGGGAATGGACCTTGGCCGATGACGATGAGAGGACCATTAATGACAGTAATGGTCTGAGCAGGGGCCTGAAGGGCTTGGCTCTTTTGAGTGATCGTCTTGATGTTGTCGACCATCTGAGCAGGTGTGATAGCTGCGGCGATGGGAGTAGCGAGGGCCAGTGCGGCAGTGAAGAAGTTTCGGATGGCAACCATTTTTGCGGTGGTGAAAGAAGCTTTCGGTTTTGGAGTTGGATGGAGCAGTGAAAGGTTGGAAGTGAAGAGTGATGATGGAGCTGGATGATGAGCTGATTGTGCGGAGAGTCGTAGGTGTTTTATACATTGAACGTTGCCCAAGTCCCCGTACAGATCTCCCTATAGTCTCCTACTATTCTCAAGGACCAAGACCGCTAGGCGCGTCGATCTGTCCGTGCATATGTTGAGATGCCAATCACATGTCCCCACCGGCGATGGTGATAGATGCCAGAGTGGAGTTTGGCACAGCGCTTTCAGCCCCATCATTGTATTGATACTAGAGTTTGTTATTCTGACTCTGTGCATTGGTGCTGGTCTTGCTCCACCAAGAGGTAAATTCTGTAATGGCTATGATGTAATAGAACTTGTATCAAAATATCTCACATTCTCATAATGCAATATATCAGAGCCCGTAATATACTTGACCGCCCTGACAACTGTCCCTTTCTTGACTAGCTGTTTCTGAAGAAATCTATTCAACTGTCACTTTGACTTCTCGCAACGACCGAAGCCAGCAGCACATACGAGTTAGAATGGAAGTCCTTCCCAATACAGCTCCACACGACTGATCGGTGAGCACCCTTTGAGCGTGGATCGTGGAGCACGGGCAGGAAGATCACTGGACCCTATCCTTTTCGACTCCTTCGGCTTGCAGATTTCCGGGCCTTTGGCCAACCCCCGATGTAGGCCGATGCTCGGTTAGCGCCCGGATCAGCGGTGCAACATGTGCGTCTTGCCAATTACTCACGTAGCCAAACTTTCGCGATGCTGAGACTGGACTAACTACGGCTGCATACAGATGACGGTGTGCAGATGTGCTGTATTCTTCTAGCTGAATGCGTAGGACGAGTGATGCCGCACGCCAGGTGCTATGCGACGAAGCTCGTATAGGTGGCCAAGGCTACGGGACGGGACGGAACGTCGATCCCTGGCTGCGCCCGAACGCCATGACAGAGACTGCTGAGCTAAACACAACGCTGTCCAAGAGCTGCCCAGTTTACTTTTTCCGTAGTGAACCCCGACGCAGAGACACCTAGCTATGATTTTAGAAGGGAAGCGTCATTCTGAGGTGCTGAGATGTCCCTGAAGATGCAGATGGGAGCTTTTGTGCAATGACGGCCCGAAGGCAGCTCTAGACTGCTAAGCCAGTCGTGATAGTGAAGTGCCACAGAAGATCGTGGCTGCATGGCTTGGCGATCTACATAGACAAATTGGGTCTGCTAGACCAGTTTGGCAACCCCTCGAGCGAGGCTGAGTGGTCCATCGTGGCCCCGAGTCAGCGTCTGTAGCGATCGTCGACACTACCAGTGACAGTCCGTCATACGTGTCTTAGGCCATAGCAGGGAGAAAAATGCGACGACGTGAGCACAGACAGTTCTTGGTTGCATCGCAGCTTTAGACTCCCTTTGCAAGACTTCTCCTTGCCTCTGCTATGGGACTGCTTATCCCTCTGCTTCTCCTTTCACATGAACCACAACAAGATCTAGTTCGCCGGCAAACAGATAGGGGGACCGGTCAAGTTAGCAGCTCAATGGGTCTTCCAATTAACCTTTGCCCATAGCTGGCTGCCCATACCTTACTGTATTGTGATGTGCTACATGGCCCGTCTCGGCGAAAGGAACCCCTGGGTACCTGAAAATCTACAGCACCTGTATCGAAAAGGACGATGCAACAGCCAAAAGGACTTTGTCACACAAGCAAGCCGTGATTGCCATTCCGTAAGCGTTTTTGTCACAACTAGCGTACGCCTTTGTAATATAGACATATAAATACATAGAAAACAACGTCCTAGGCGCTAAGGCGGTCCGGCATGCGCATACACGAAGCTGTGGTTAAGCTAGGCGAAAATTGAAAAGTAACCGATTCAAGGAACGTGCTCCGGTTCGTTTACAGGCCTTCTCTTGCTACTTTGGCAAGATATCACAGTTGATCGTGAGGTAATGTCGGCTTATCCAACCCCCACCCCCCCTTTTCTTTTGAGGATGAAGTTTTTGGGTACCGGATTCCTGATATTGAGCGTAGATTTGAAGTCTAACACAGCAGAAAACACAGTCAACTCCATGACAGGCATTCTTCGGAAGCGCGGTGTTGTGCATATGAACCGGGCTTAGTCTGCTTTGGGAAGGTGTCAGTCCTTGACGCTTGTTCAGCTCAACTCTGTAGAAGCCACCAATCTGGTTCTGTGGCGAGATTATAGTCACATGTCATCCTTCAACAACTGTTGAGTTTCCCTCGTCTAACATCCCGTAACCAAGATTTGTACTGTAACTGGACGAACCTGACTATGACATGGTTTATTTTTTGAACAATTCTCATGATATTTGATTGGTTGTTAACCAAGGAACCTATAACCACCAGTAAGACTGTAGTATACGGACGCTACTGCACTTCCGTATGAAAAGCAAATAGTCGTGCAAATTACAAATCCAGTACACATGGCCCTGACGAGGGCCATCTTGTGACACGCCAAGAACACTCTAAGAAAACACACGTCGGCGACCTATCGGTTCTACACCAATATAGAGGGTTGGACTGCAAGATGATCGGTGTACAGTCATATGTAGGTCCAGATCCAGCCTTGGTATTATATGACTTAATGCTTTACAAGCGAGAAAGGCTAACGCCGCTGCCTCTGTTTCTCCGTCGCCTGGACAAGATATCTGTAAATGGAAAACGGGTTGATAAGTGCGAATACGCTCCTAAACGAGATATGCATGTCGCCTTCAAACACGATTGTAATGGAAACACTCGCACCTAATCGACCCCTACACAAGTCTGTGCTCGTCAAGGTGCTTGAATATTTTGCATCTTTGTGCACTGACTATGGTATGCAACAGTCGTCCAAACTGGCCTAAACGGCACTCCTGAGAGCATACTCGTTTTTCTTTTGTGCTGGACAGCCTATTTTCTTCCCTCTATCATTCATTTTCCATCGTCCTTGCCTGGAACGCCCATTCATCCAAACAGATCGTTCAAAAAGAGAAAGAAAAGAAGCATTCTTGTTTACTGTAGAATGAAATTGAAGCCAAAAAAGTAAATAAAATTTTTTAATAATTCACAACCCATAAAATCAGTCGTTGTACCCATCATCATCATCATCATCATCGCAGCTTTGGGCTTGAGAATCCCACTTGTTGAACTGTATGCTTACATCAATCCTGGTCTTGACACTGTCACGAGCTAGACATAACTAAACGGACGCTATAACAAATCTCACTCCCTGCCCGAGACCTGACTGGGCAGAAGAAAAGATCACTCTAACCGCTTCCTTGCCACTGCCCAGCACACACGCTAGCTTCCGCGGCATACCCGTCCATGACTGTTGAAAAAGAAAAAGAAAAAAGGCTTTCTTCTTTCCACCTCATCGTTAGATGCACTCACCTATGACCTAGACACCCTATGCCGTTACTGATCTAGCCCCACGTGGTCTCTCACAGGTTCCATCCAGCCATTCAAACAAGTACATTCAATGCAAACGAAAGAAAAAGAAAAATTCAGCAAAAGCACTAATCTGCACGTGGTACACGCCAAAAATAATAATATGGAGACTCTAACTTTCTTCTTCATACATGCTTGTTTTTTTTCTTAAATCTACAAGCTAGGAAGGTACATATGTAGGTACCCGAGAAAAAAAGGGAGGGGGTTGAACCTCTTTTACTTGTTCTCGGGTCTTTTTCTTCTTCCCCTAAATCCCGATGTACACCCACCCACACACAGACACCAGTACTCGTTGAAGAGAACTGGAAGGGTAAAGGGGCCAGACTATGTGATTGTCACGGTCATGACCCGTCATCGCGCCAAACTCCACTCGCTCATGCTCTCGCCCTAAACCGTACATACCACTGGGAACACCCACCCTGTGATTTTCCCGCTATACAAAATGTGCGGACGTGTCTGAGGAAAAAAGAAAAGAAAAACAAACAAAAGTAATGACAACAACGCCTTGAATCGGAAATGGAATCCTGCCGGGGGTTTCACCATGCTGTGCCGCATGGCTCACAAAGGCAAGGCTTTTTACAATGCCATGTGAATGCCTTAAAAGCACTTATTGGCTGATGTCCTCACCCCAGACACTCTTTGCAATCTCCACATTCAGCCTGACCTTGGCCCACTGCTCTTCCTCGGTCAACTCGTTGCCCTCCGCGGTAGAACTGAAGCCGCACTGGTGGCTAAGGCACAGCTGGTCAAGTCCCTTTGGCGCAATCTTGGCCGCCTCGTGCAGCCTCTTGACAATCTCATCCTTGTCGTCCAAAGTGTTCTTCTTGCTCGACATGACACCCAGCACAACGACCTTGTGCTCGGGGAGATGGCGGAGCGGGCTAAAGTCTCCAGAGCGGGCATCGTCGTACTCGAGGAAGTAGGCGTCGACGTTGAGTTCCTTGAAAAGGACTTCGGCGACCGGCTCGTAGCCTCCGGAGGCGAACCACTTGGAGCGGTAGTTGCCGCGGCAAAGATGGATGCCAATCTTCATGTCTGCGGGCCTCTTTTCAATGGCCTTATTGATAAGTTCGGCGTATTTCCTGGGCAGGGTGCTGAGGTCTTCGTTGCGTTCGGTCTCGGCGGCCTTGCGCATATCGGGGTCGCACAGGTAGGCAAGGTTGGTGTCATCAAGCTGGACGAAGCGGCAGCCGGCCTTGTACAGCGAGTCGAGCTCCTCCTGGTACACGCGTGCAAGGTCATCGAAGAAGATGTCTAAGTCTGGGTAGGCGGAAATGTCGATGGAGGCGCGGCCACCACGGAAGTGCACCATTGTTGGCGAAGGAATGCAGACCTTGGTTGTAGCCTTGCCTCCATTGTTCTTGATGGCCTGCTCAAGGAACTCAAAGTCCTTGACCTGAATAGCCTCGGGGTGTCCCAGCTTGCCAGTGACGACGAGCGTTGGTGGGGAGAAGCCGTCCTTGTGCTTGATGTTTCCAACCTGACCTCTCTCTTCAATACCATCGAGGTGCTTGAGGAAGTCGAGGTGGAAGTATGCGCGGCGGAACTCGCCGTCAGTAATGGAGCGGAGCCCATTCTCTATTTGCTTGTTTGTGACATCGGCAATGTGCTCGTCCTCGACCTTGCGAAGCTCATCAGCAGTGATTTCTCCCTTGGCAGCTTTTGTGCGCGCTTCAAGGACAGCCTTGGGTCGCAGAAAGGAGCCGACATGGTCGGCGCGATAGACGCCCGTGGGAAGAGGCATGGTAATAGATGTGGTAGGAAAATGTTCGGTTTGGAAAGAAAGGAAAAGAGAATGGCGGAGAGGTTTAAGAAGGTAAAGTCAGACAGCGAGGACAGAAAATTTGTAGATTGTCTTTCCCGCCTCGTTGCATAATGTTCCATCGGTACTACCTAACAACGAAGCTACCCCACCACGGCAGTTGTTAGGGGCAAAACGGAGCATGGATTGGGGTTCATGGCGCCGAGGAAAAGCATTGTACCAGCGGCAGGCTCCAAACGATAGCCGCGCGGTTCCCCCAGACCGCTTGTAGGATGTGTCAAAATCATACCAAAAACGCCAGTACATGTCAGTGTGCTTCTACTTTCCCTACTCCATGGTGGTGGACAAGGGCTCAAAGATTACAGTTCGGAGAAGGGGAGAATGACGTTTGGCGGGGTACATGCAGCTGACGAGACCCTGGCTTCGGCCACATCTCACAGCCAATCGGCGCATAGCTTCCGAGGCCTACCTACAACAATGGTCACACATGCGGCTGATTCCAAGATACATGGAAATCGAATATATTAATACACTCTCGCGAAAAGCGATAACGGAAGGTTATCCCGCCTGATACTCTACGCCGCTTTCAAAAGTTTTGCTTCTAGCAGTTCACCAAAATGCCCTTCCCATAGGCCCTCGTCTTCGTCGTCACTCTCCATGAGGAGCGCATCCGCAGCATTGTAGATTCGGTTGCCTTTGCTGTCAAATCTCTTCTCCTTCTTGATTAGATCGCGCGCGGCAATCTTCAGCCGAATGGTTCCTGCACCGGGGCCAGAATCGCCCTCGTGTTCCACTGTAGCTGTTTTATAGCCGCTAATTTCGGGGGTGATGGTAATGGGATTGACCGTAAAGAATTTGCATGCAATAATGGCCCCAATCTTCATGTCCTGAGCTGTGAGGTCGGGCAATGTACTCATATCTTCCGGCAGGGGTGGTAAGTCCGTTTGCGCAGCTGTCGCAAGGTCCTGCTGGAGCTGGTTTTCAATAGCTGCATTGATAACTTCGGAATCGTTGCTCGCTGCAGGAGCATCGTCGTAGTCCAGAACAATCTCCTCTTCCTCGACTTCCTCTTCCATCAAGTCAGTCTGCTGTGGTGCATGACTTCGCTTCTTCTTCTGCTTCTTCTTGGCCGCTTTTTCTTGCATGAGCTTACTAGCCGGGTCCCAGTGCTGTTTAAATGGAAATGGCGGTGCGCTGAGCTCAAATTCCTCCTCCCAGCACTCGAACGCAGAGACGTTGATGCGCGACTTCCAGAAATCAGGGTCTGATGCTCCTTCGGGCTCTGGGGGTTCATCGGCTACCGCTTTGTTTCTCCCCTTTTTAACCACGGGTGGTGCCTGCCGAGCAAGTATTCGACCGATAGCACCTACATCTGGTCGCAACCGTCTCGAAACTACCTGTTTCTTCGCAGAATCTCCATCTTCTGTGGCTGTTGTTGGCGGTGTCTCGACTTGTGTGGTACCCACAGTCGGTGGTTGCACGGGCTCGTCCGATAGTGCTGCAGGAGCCTGAATATCGTCAAACTTTGCCATTAGCCGTCTTTTTCTCTGCTCAAGCTCTGTAGCATCCTCAGTAGCCATTTCCAACGAAGCCTCTCCGTCTAAGCGTTTCCTCTTTCCTTGAGATTTGGAAAAAGGTTGTGCGCCGATAGAGTCTTCTTTTTGTTCCTTTTCTCCCAGCTCGTATTGCTTCGCTTCCTCATACTCTTTCAAGTCGCTCAGATCAGCGCTCTCGGGTAGCACGCCAGCCGCCTTGAGGCGACGAAGACGATTCACCCGAGCCCGTCGAGAGTTTCGAATCTTTGTCGCTTTGAGACCTTGACCCGGAGGAACATGCCTAGCAGAATCCGTGTTTTTAGTTGTAGCCTTGGAAGACAAGATATCAGGGGGGGCGCTCGCATCGCTGGAGTCCGAGTCTGAGTCGGAATCACTCGATTCTGAATCTGAATCTGAATCTGATGTGTCTGAAGCACTGGATGAAGCGCTAGACCCAGCAGCCGAGTTCGAATCTGAGTCTGAGTCCGAGTCCGAGTCTGAGTCTGAGTCTGAGTCTGAACTGTCTTCTGAACTCTCTTCAGAAGCAGATTCATCGTCATCCCCTGGCGCAAAGTCCTCGTCGTCTTCCTCACTATCGTCCAATGCATCGACCTCCGGTTCCTGGAACTGCACCGTTTTAGCCATGCCTTGCGACTGGTTCGTTTTACTTCTGTAGACTGTATGGCCCTTTATAAGCGGGAGAATTTCCTCGTCTTTTTGCCCGTAATCTTCACCATGCTCCATAAGCAAGGCTAAATCTTCTGCTGCTGTGCTTGTTTCTGCTTCTCCACTGCCGAGTCGGCGTCGTTTGCGCGGCGGTATGCGAACGGGCGGACGATTTGGCTGTCGTAGGTAGGGTCGGCCAAAGGGTATACCGTCGAGAAGGTGCTGACCTCCTTCTGATATCTGGTCACGACCAGTAAGTGTGCGCGCGCGTACTTCTGCCGTCATGATCGGTCGGATGCTAGAGCAGAGTCGTCAGTATAATCGTTGCGCAATTGCTATGGTGTTACGTACGAAACATGGTCGTCTTCTTTAAGTACATTGGCGACAGGCATAAAGTGCAGGCATTCAAAGCCTGCCACCTCAACCACATAGTTCTCTAAACCCCAATGTTCTGCCTCGAGCGGAATAATGTGATTGACATCTTCGAGCAAACGCGCAATCGTGTATGCCTGCGTGCTATTGGTTTCGGGTACACTCCAGAGTAGGTTGGTAGCAGGCAAAGCGTTCCTCTGAACTGTCAGTCGAAGCCTCATCGCGGTAGGCCAAGTCGGATGTGCTTTGCGACAAACTGAAGGCTACTAGGTCGCGAACTTTGGAGATGGAGCGCGGCCAATGACGACCCATCTTGTATGCGCGTGGCACTAGTCCTTTTCGGAATTAGCGCGTTTCTGCATTGCGGGATCTTGTACTCACTGCGATGTTTGTCCCGCGTGACGCAATTTTCCATATTCCTTCGTTGTCTTGAAGCTATTTGTGTCCTCCTCTCTGTACTGGCTTCTCGATCTTTTTGAGATTTCGAAACAAATACAGGACCAACATATTCACAATGCCTGTTAGCAAGCCAATTAGTACGCTCAAGGGCTCTTGGAAGCGTCTCATAGATGATGAACGATTGCGCCGCTCTTCTCATGTTCTCTCTGTCATCAATTCGAACGTCTGTATCTTTGGTGGTGAAGTCAAGCCCCGGGAGCCTATAGATGATAAGGTGGATGTAATCCCGCTCAAGTCCAGTACGCAACCCCTCACCTGAGCGGGCCATGAGGGTATGTAGCTAAAACTACCACAGATGCAGCCAGCTTGGAAACACGATCTACTTCCTCAGCACCCAGTCCAAGAGTTGGAAGTGCATCGGCCGCCCTCAATGGCAAAATGTACTTGTTCTCTGGGCGCGGTGGTGTCGACATGGCCCCTGTAGAGGAACAAGGCGCAGTGTGGTGCTATGACCCTGCAAGCTCATCCTGGACAAAGATTACGCCCGCCGATTCCTCAGCACCCATTCCGCCAGCACGCAGTTACCACTGCTCAACCAGTGATGGCAAAGAGACTTTCTTCCTCCATGCCGGATGTCCAGCAAAGGGACGCCTATCGGACCTATGGATGTTCAACATTAACAATCGCACCTGGACACAAGCACCAGATGCTCCTGGTCCCCAGCGAGGAGGCACCTCGATTGCATATCATGACGGGAAGCTCTACAGAATGAACGGCTTCGACGGCAACACCGAGCAAGGAGGCAGTATCGACATATTCGACAAGGCGAACAATACATGGACTACGGATACTTTCGAGGCAGATGGCTACATTGGACCTGAAGCACGCAGTGTCTGTGTATTGCTACCAGTCAGACTTGCCCAAAAGGATAAGCTTCTCACGCTCTTTGGTGAACGCGATCCCTCATCACTGGGCCATGCTGGAGCTGGCAAGATGCTCGGTGATGTCTGGATCTACGACATCAGCGAAAAGTGGTGGACTCAGCTTCAACCAGGAGGCGCAGAAGGCAAGCCTGAGCCGCGTGGATGGTTCGACGCTGATGTCGTTAAGGCAGAACATGGTAATGACAGCGTTATCATTCACGGTGGACTTGGTGAAAATAACGAACGACTGACGGATTTGTGGCAACTTGTATTTTAGAAATCAATCTAAGCATTGATCATCGTGTTGCCTACCGGTTTTTGCTGCGTTTCTACCGTGTTCTCTACTACCGCTATGTTGTTTTACGACTTTCTGGGGAAGAATTCGTGATTGTTCGTATTTGCAAGATGTTGATGCTATGCTCAAGGAACGAGACTCTGCTATGAACACTAGGTATTAGACTGTCGAATGTCCATGAATATTTTATCGTGAGAGCGAGATAGACTCTGGTGGGTTTCAGATCAACGGAAAATGACATTCAACCACAATGTCTAGAAAGACTGTCCAGTTAATATATTTGGTACTCCCCAAACCAATCTTTGTATCCAAAGGCACACACCATCACTAGGACAATCCTATGGAGCGATGTTGAAGCATGTGTCAAGTTTCTAATATGCCCACAACGTAATATGCTCCATGGTTTGAGAAGCATGCTATATTTTGTCGAGATGTTTTTGAGTCTTATGTAATGTGGCGACTTGTGAGCCGAGGATATGTGTAAAGGATTTTGACACTAAAAATCATAAAAACATCTTAATGCTATTTAGTCATCTTGACACGACAGCTGCTGTTGTTGATATTGCGTAGAATGAAAACTATAACCTCGGATATATGTACCACCAGATACATGAATACCACCACACTCGAGCACTTCTGGACAACGCTCTGGACATATACTTAAAACTCATCCCATTTTCCCAGCACATGAGATTTCCCACTTATTATACCATTATTCAGCTCGTACGAGGTTAAGACCGTTAGCTATATACGCCCCGCATCGCGCATCAGCACTTCCCCGCACTACGCATCGCTCTCACTGTAAGCAGCGCAAACGGTGAATACAGTTGACGCGCAACTTATGGTGATAAAAGGGGTAGATGCACAAGGCCCATCAGGTCATTCTTCTCTGTTCGACTAACCAAGAAGAAGAACATGCATTTCGCTCTTGTTGCTGTCGCCGCCGCAGTTGCGCTTCTCGCCCGCATCTTATTCCCATTCTTCAGAACTTACTTTTCGACGCTACACAAAATCCCCGGACCGACAGCTGCACGGTTCACTGATTTATGGTACTTATGGCGTGTTCGCAAAGGCGGCTTCCAATGGGATAATATCGAGTTGCACCGGAAACATGGTACGTTGTTTTGGGTGCATAAGCGACTGCTTACACAAGACAAGTCTTGAAAACACACCACCAGCTCACTACTACATGGTATAGGTGCAATTGTCCGCTACGGACCGAATCGATATTCGTTTTCTTCGCAATCGGCGCAAAAGACCATCTACGGGCACGGCTCAAAGTTTCCAAAGTCGTCGTGGTATACGACATGGCAGAGCCCCGACCCAGCTCTGTGGACGCTCTTTTCCGACCAATCGATTCCACGACATGGCAAGAACCGCCGGCAGTATCAAAGCACGTATTCCATGTCTTCTCTTGTGACTTACGAACCGTATGTAGACGAGTGCGCGCATCTCTTCAGCCAGCGGCTCCAGGAAGTCGCCAGTGCGGGTGTAGACACTAACATGGGTCATTGGATGCAGTGCTATGCATTCGATGTCATTGGACTAATAACGTATTCCAAGAGGTTAGGTTTTCTCGATCGAGGTGAGGACATTTGTGGCGTGATATCCGCGTTGGAAGACCATTTGTACTATGCGACCCTCACAGGCATCTACTCGTGGTTGCACAGGTACCTACACCCCATCCGGAACTGGCTGGCCGGCCCAACCGGCACAGGAAGGGCATATGTGCTCAAGTTCACCATGGATCGTATTGCTGAGCACCGAGCACAGCAGACCAAGGGGATACCCGTGGCCGAAGCAGCGGCAAAAGAAAAAGAAGACGGGAAAACCAGCATGGATTTCCTAACAAAGTTCTTCCATAAGAACGCAGAGGATCCCGAGTCCTTCACCATGTACCACCTCATCGCGGGCTGTGCATCCAACATGGTCGCCGGCTCAGATACCACGGCCATCAGTCTTTCTGCTATACTGTATTACCTGCTCAAGAACCCTCACACATTCCAAACGCTCCGCCATGAAGTCGATGAGCGAAAGCAGCAACAGAAGGACAGAGATGGCCACTTCATCACGTTCAAGGAGAGCCAGGAAATGCCGTACCTACAAGCCGTAGTCAAAGAAGCACTGCGAATGCATCCCGCCGGTGGCTTGCCCCTCGAACGCGTGGTGCCAGCCGGTGGAGCGGAGATATGCGACGTCTTCTTCCCCGAAGGTGTAAGTGTAAACCCTATCTGGAGCTGATTACCCAAGTGCAGAATTGGTACTATTTACTGTACTACTGCTACTATCTACCGCAGAGACTGACAATCTTTTTTGCTGATTACGAACCTATTGTTTTTTTTAGACTATTGTCGGAATTAACTCCTGGGTTGCTCATCGCGATGAGACCGTCTTTGGACAGGATGCAAATCTTTTTAGACCGGAGCGCTGGCTCACGTCGGATAAAGACCAGTTGAGCCTAATGGAGCGTAACTGGATGCCGGTATGTTGGGATTTCGTCATGCATTTTCTGTTTTCGTACAACATTGTCCCGTGCTTTTTCCCTCCGTCTTCTTCGCGTCTTCTTTTTGATTAGAGTTTATTACCAAGTACGTCATGATTATTATTGTCGTCTTTTAGCTGACGGCAATAAACTAAACAGTTCGGCCTCGGATCGAGGAACTGCATCGGACGACACATTTCGCTGCTGGAAATATCAAAGCTAGTTCCCATGCTGGTTCGCGACTTTGACTTTACGCTGGCTACTAGTCTCCCGCAGCCGGGACATGACGAGGAGGCTGAGTGGAAGACGACGAATTACTGGTTCGTCAAGCCTCGCGATTTTCGGGTCAAGGTCGCCGTCAGGCAACAATAGTCAAGGATTTCTATTAGTACTAGCAGATCAGATAGCAGATTGTAGCAGTGACGTGCAACCCGGAACCTCGACCCTCCGGTCAAGAGCTGCTGCCTCGGTGTGTACTACTAGATTGTTGTTGTGCGCTGGTCGCCTCGCCTTTTGCACCCCCATGCTACAAATCTGCATGCTAATCAGCCGTCAGCGGGAAATCTCTGCCACAATCCTGCTGCACACACACATATATGCACGCACGCACACGGGACCGTGGTGGATACCCATGCCGGCATCCTGAATCCTACACTCGTACCCAACCCTGCCTGGGAATAACGTAGAGATAACGTTTCCCTGTTTTTTTTTCTCGTACACTTTTTTTTTGTTTTCGTTGAGTGTGTGTGCAGTTTGGGGTCCAAAATCCTTTAGAGAAAAAAATTCCCCGATAGCCAGCATACCCAAAAATACAGATTGGACATAGATGATGCAAAAAAGGCACGCAGATAATGCAATGCACAAAAGCGCTTGGTGTGTTATGCAGCCTGCCAAACCGTCGCGCGCGCCCCCAGCGTACATGTTACATACGTATACATACATGTGCTTAACCGAGGAGCAGCCAATATATATTGTTAGTAACAAACAACTTGGTGGTGTCATCGCATAGTACATAGATACAACCAACATGGGTTTTTCTTTACACCCTTCCAAGTGGGTGGGGTAGGGGGTGCAGCAAGCAGAGTATAGAGAGAAAAAGATAGACGATACGAGACGATACGATAAGACAGGCAACCAGCTCCAACCAGACCGGTGAGAATTGTCTGAGTTGTTCGCTTTGGTGGTTGCCGTGCATAGTAGTAGCCCCGGTTCCTGGGTGCGTTTTTATTTTTTTAGTTGGCTGTCAATCCACCCGTCGGCGCTGTCTCCAGCAAGACCAAGAGCTTACGCTGGTGGCCTGGTTGCCGAGTAGCCCGGCCAATATATCGAGGTAGGCAGGCTGCATCGGCGCGATAGCTGCGTCGATTCGACCAACTGCTAGGGATGAATGGAAGAAGGGGGATTAGCCGTGTGAACCAAGGATGGCGATTGGAGTAGTATGTAGTTATATTGAAATGACACGCATAGTTTTGGATGGCGTAGAGGTGGTAATGAGGTGTACCATATCTTGCGCTTCGCACAATAGGTACCAACCAAGACCAAGACCGAACGGTAGCTAGCGAAATGACATGACGCGCCTAGTAGTAGCCAAGTGAATTTTTTTGTTGGCTTTGGACGCCTACGCCTCCACCCCCTTATGACCAGCATGTCATGATTGTGTGCGATAGCCTGGCTGAAAGGGGGTTGAGGAGATTAAGTAAACAGAAGAGGAAGAAAACAAACATGTGGCACACTAGGTATGCGGCTGAAACGGCCGTGTAAACATACTCAGTCGCTTTCACAACGTCTGACTCTCATCGTCTTCTGTGCGCAGCGGGACCAGCCCCAAACAGCGCCATAGCACGCCCGGCACCTGGATCCGACATCAACAAGAAGAAAAAACTGCTAGCCAAAACAAGTCCCAAAAAAAAGACGCGACCCGCTCGTACACACCCGCAAAAAATCCCCTTCTGTTGAAACGGCCTAACACACACACACCATGGTTTCCCACTGGACAGTCATCAGCCAAGCCCCCCTAATCCCTGTCTCCCTTTTCGAACCTATGTGTGGGTGGGTGGGTGTTCGTTCGCTCAATCGCATGCGCCCACGCCCCTCGCACGGAGCCACGTCCGCCCGGCCCGTCCACAGCACACACCCCCGAACCCCTGTCTTCCCTTGCCCTTGTCTGTCCATTACATACCCATCTCTCTCCCCACGCGTGCAGACATTCTCGTCCAATCCGCGTTTCAAACTACCCGCATTGGTAGCGTGACCGCGAGAAGCTGAACAGAATCAAGATAGTAATAAAAAAAGAATCAGCGCTAGTATGGAGTAAGGCCAGGCCAGGCATAGGCCCTCCCCTCTCCCCGCTCGAGTTTCAATACCTGAAGAAGGTTTGTTGTAGGATAGGGAAGAAGATAATCAGAGAGACAAAGAGGACGCAAGGTAGTGGATGCTTTATTTGTTACTAAATGCAGATGAAAAAGCGTTTGATGCTAAGCTAGGGGTGAGACGGAGGGAGGCTGACAAGAGCACCTTAAGGGGGGACAGGCTAGGACGGTGTGGGGAGCGGTCCGCGGTGAGTAAGAAAGAAAAAAAGGCTAATCTATCGTCCAACGTAGTATTGCACAAGATGTTGTTGTTGCAATACATGGTGATAGTATGGTTGGCGACGTCTATCTGGAAGGATTCGTGTTCGAAGGATGGAGCAAAGGAGTGGGGAAACAAGCAGCAGCAGAAAGATACCGCCATGTGGCCGCCCATGCACGCTCCCCACCCTATAGCAGCACATCGTATCGCGCGTGGGTAAGCGGGTGCACAGATGGAGTCGGGCGGCCCATAATGGCTCGATTCGTCGGTTTCGCTCTCGCAACGGGTTAAACAGGCGAGATGCGTGACAGGGGTGCTGCCAACTACTTCGCCGTATTCTGGGTATCGACCTGCATGCCGTCGCGAGTAATGTATGCATACACTTTGTGTTGAGGCCCCCCCTCCCCTCCTCTCGTCCCCCTTCCAGACAAGGACATGTTTTGTTGGCTCGAATGACGTGATGAAGGAGAGAGAGGAAAAAGAAATTTCTTCTTCGTTTTTTTTCTTCGATCGAAACTGTGGCGCTGAGCATCTCGCTTTGCTCGGTTCGGGGACTTTTGGAGATCTGCGAGTGCGTGCAATGCCATGCCGGCAGTTGGGGCCAGCTGAGGTGCAGACCCTTGCCTATGCGACGTCGTTTTTGCAACCCAGTACCCAGCAGCATTGCCGTGTCGCACGGAATGTGCGAGTAAGACGGTAAAAGCAAAAAGAATCGACCAAGGTCCGTCAAACGTATGCAAGCAGCATTCCATCCACTGTATGGGGTTGCGAAATAGACATGGATTAAATGTATTGTACGTACAACCTGATTGCTGAGGTTGTCCTTTTGGTAATGATTCATTGCGCGGCCCAAGTACGCCCAAAAGAGACGCGCCTAATGCGCCTCGTCCATCCCAGTGTGCGAAAAACGTCTAACGTGCCCGTTACCTGCCAACTATCCACATTAAAAGGAAAAGAAAAAGATGCCCAGCCGTTGGGTAGTGTGCAAAGACACGGAAAGCTGTGACCCGTGTCGATCCCAACTTTTAACAATGCAAACGAAACGCGGCAATTCAAAGGCTGCTCTAGCACTTGCCGGCTTGCCACATCTTGACAGACTTGACAGTCATGCCGCGCGCGCACCCTCGCCCCAAGTTGGGAGCCAATCATCCCGGGCTAAAAACTTTTGTTAGTCGCTGTGCTGTACATCATGACGAGAATCGGTGTACAACTCACCATTCCAAAAGTCCCGAACGGCAAAGTCACTGCCATCGACCCACGGCTTGTTACCCTCGCCATCAAAGAACCAGCCATTTTGCGCTCCAACAGCAACATTGAGAATGAGGTAGAACTTTTGGTCAAATGGCGCATTCACACCACCCTTGATCCATGGGTTCTCGACAAGGGTGCCGTTGCTCGTCGTGACACCGTTGAATTTACCCCTCTTCCAAAGAGCGTTCTTGTCGGTGAAACGCGTGTACATGACTTGCTTCAGACGGCTGTCAAGGTACAAGAAGAGGTAGTTCTCAGTCCACTCTAGTCCAAAAGTGTGGAATTTTGACGCAAAAGTTTGGCGGCGGAAAAAGGAAACACCGTGCGTGTTGATGTAGCCATCGTGCTTCGAGTCGGGACCCCAGTGGAGCGTCGATGCCATGAAGTCATTACCTTCTGGGTATGGCCATACGTTTCCACGGAACTCGGCAATGTCGATTTCTCCGCTGCGAGGCCAATCACCGTAAACACTCTCTTCAGGCATCATCCCTATGCGTCCCTGTTAGCAGCTGCCCACATGTCTTCTGAGAAGATGGATAGATAACAATGACATACAAATGGCGGGCCACAACCAGTCACCAGTAGCAGCCTTGGCAACGACTTCAACACGTCCGTACTTGATGGACTTCTTTCCCTTGGTAGTCATACGCGCGGAGCGAACAGGAGGAATAATGGAGCCGGTGGTCGCGTTGGAACGGATGCTGCAGGACTTGTAGTCGGTCGAAGTACAGGAACCGTCGCCGCCTGCCTTTGTGATGTTGAGTGTGTAGCCGTTGACGAGCTGCTCTGCAGTGATGCCCGTTGATTCTGTGGTCAGAGTAGGGACAATGTGAAGACCCTCAGCGTCGACATAGCTGTTCTTTGCGTCGTCGGTAGTCCAGTCAAATTCTCCATTTCCATAACCGCCAGTCTAAGGGTGACGACATTGTTAGTTTGCACGAGCGTGAGAGCAATTTGCATATCTTACCTGAATCTCGTGACTCCAGTAGGCTGGATCGATCTTTTCAAAGTTGTCCTCCATGATAAGACATCCTTCGGGTACTTGGGCCTCTTGTACGCCAGTGTACATGATGTAACCACTGATGGCAAAACCAATGAAGAAGAAGCCAAGCATGATCCAGTTGCTGACCTTGGTCTTCTTCATACGCGGGTCATCTACCCATGGCAGCTCGCGCCTAGAATAGTAGTCAGATCGTGCATGTAACTAAAGCCAAGACATGGAATGACATACTCTCCTCGTAGTCGGAAGCTCTTGAACGGTCGCGGTTGTTTTCGAAGCTCAGCATTATTCATCTGGTTGGGGAAGATGGGTCCAAAGGAGAGGTTTGAAGGGTTCCTGGGCACATAGTTGCCTGTTGTAGTCGACTCTGGGCGCCTCTGTGTCATGCCGACAGGGACATCAGGAACATCTTGGGACTCGGCGGCGGGCGCGGGCACGTCGGCCTCAGCAGCCTTCTTGCTACGCTTGAATAGAGACGGCATGCTTGCGTTGTGTAGAGCAGTAACGAGTGTCGAGAGCGTGGAGCAAAGGAAGCGAAAAAGAGACGAGTTTGTCCGCAGCGTCGGGCAAGTGAGGTTTATTGCCGAAAACGACAGTCGACGAGGGAATTTGATAAAACAACCAGAGGCTCGACAAGCGACGTTGTTGAGAGCTGAAGTATCAATACCAGCAGCCGAGCGCCGAGCTGACTTTTGCGGCGCGAAGAATCGATAGTAGGCTGGGCCGTGGTCGGGAAGAGCGAAGCATGACGGCTTCACCAGTCTAGAATTAGAACCTTC
Organism: Curvularia verruculosa; assembly: GCA_036172615.1. NCBI lineage: Eukaryota > Fungi > Ascomycota > Dothideomycetes > Pleosporales > Pleosporaceae > Curvularia > Curvularia verruculosa. The sequence continues at coordinate 207,823 of JAWDHC010000004.1, read as the reverse complement.
GACACGTTCGGTCGCCAGCACGAGTAGGCGTATGGGACGAGTATGGTTTCTGCATGAGCAAGGGGCAGGGCGTGGACTGTGGCGTGCCACACTCGACGGTGGACAGCAGCCTAGGGTGCGCCCAGATGCAGGTACATCGTCGACGCTAAGATAAGCACGCGGCTAGTGTGACAGCCTCGCAGCCGTCCCAGCCAGGATCCGGCGCCATGCCACGCCACGCTAGCCCGACGACAGAAACTGCACCGCCGCATCCCTTTGTGGTTCGTGCCTGGGCTTAGCGCCCGGCCGATCCCCTCGCCCTCCGTGCCATACGTCTCGCTACTCTCCCTCTGCCACACCACCACCCCCTTGGAGTCGATCAAGCACAGCGGTCTCGTTGGCAAATAGTCATGCGCGGCTTTCATCTCTCCAATCTCTGGGACCGATACTAGCCTGGCACGTCATGCTCTCAACCCTTGATAGCCAACCCGCATGCTTTTCGATAATGCGCCCTTCATCGCCGTATCTGCACGTTGGTGGCCAGAATCCTGCAAGCACCGGCACGCTGGCCCATTGCTGCCGATGGACTTATCTTGTCGGCCGGGCTGACCAATGCGCTACTGCCCATGGTGCATCCAACTGGCACATCTCCACCCCTGCCGTCCGACTTTGTCGACTAGAACCTTGACTGACTCAAAATAGCCCAGGTGGGTATGGCGTCATGCAGCAGATTAGAGGCCTGCGTCCAGAAGGCCTGCGACATGTGGCTGCTCCAGTGGCGAGCTGCTGAATGTGCTGTACAAAGTCGAGACACCAATCTAGATAGCCCAGCACACTTGTGCTAATCTTAACAACGGGATATCCGCCAGGGTCCGTATCGCTGGGTGCGGGTGACTGAGCGCAGGGTATCTATCCAATCCATTAGCATCTCGAAACGTCTTATCAAGTCTTACCAGGGCCCGCAATAAGCAAGAAATACTTGGAACAAAAACAAAGCCTTTTTTTGTAATGCTTGGTGGCCCTGCTCGACTACATCCCATGTATAGCCATCATTGTGTAAATGCTCTCATCACCCAGCGATCCACATGCGGCCCATTCTTCGGTCTTGGCCTGCAGGACGTCACTGGAAATACAGTAGCTGCCTGCGGTCCTCGGACTGTTTTTGCACGCCTGGTTCTCGGTTCTGGGCCACAGGCGTAGTGTGGTCCCACTTTGCACTGGTACCATTCCTTAGTCGCCGTCACACGCGAGGCTGGCTGGTAGATGGCGCTACGCAAAGCCGAGAGACGATAGTGACCTTTTTTGCAAAAGTAAATTCTCCTTGTTGGGTCAAACGTCAGCAGCGGCCCACGCCCAGTACACCAGCGGCTAACCTAACGAATACCCTCAGTCCCACTGGGCTTAAACACAAGCGTCGGAGATGCCAGCAACCTACAAACTCAAATCGGCCTCCTTTTGACTGCCATGTCCCATTGTCATGAGCAACTGCATCGTGTCGGGCCGGTGAAACGCACTTTTGGGCGGTTTCCTAGTCAATTGCCCATGGTTCCGACACCCAGGCTCAGTAGGCGAAGAGCGACCGGGGCGTGCGTGACAGGGGTATGTGATTCCTTGTCGGGATGGCTCGGTGCACGCGATGGCCTGCAATCTCGCCCATTCTGGATTATTATGGCTGCACGGCGGCGTTTGTGACAGACGCAATGGCCTCTTTCGGAACGCTCGCGTAGGCACTCTTGTTGAGACTCGAACGTGCTAGACCAGGGGCGATGCCGACTATTCGATAGTGCGTAGCATCAGTCTATCTCAGGCCTTTGTGGCTACGGGCTGGAGCGGGGCGGAGCCTCGCGTGGTGAAGGAAATTCTGTAGACACTACCAGGCGTGCCGCCTTGATAACCTCTGCTCTTCGACCGCTTCGGCTCGTGTTTTTACCTTCTTCACTCGCGCCGTACTTCGCAGGGCTACTTGCCCATTCCTTCGTTTTCTTGGCCTTGCCTGTTGCCTTTTATCTTGAGGCATCACCTGGAGCCTTTTACTATCGCTTAGCATTAATCCTCGTTAATCCGTACTCACGTACCATAATCGTCACGAGACATGTCCAACATGTCTTCTGCCAACCCTTCCCAGGATGGGAACAGGCCCTTCATCCCGTCAAGCAGGCAGTCGTTGAGTGATAGCGTCAGCGACTCACGCTACTCAGTACCCCAGACTCCCAATGGCCGACCCCCAGTGTCGCGGCCCTTGACCATGAAGATTGACGAAGACTCAAGATACCGTGCTGTAAGTATCCTCACTCGTCATCCATGTATCATGGTGCTAACCCTTCACAGATCATCAAGCATCTTCATGCCAAGGCATGCTCCATGCGATGGATGACTGCTGGAGCCCAGGCACCCGGTTCTTGCGAAGGTGTCTTGATCCGAAAGGGTCAGGGAGAGTATGTCACGGAGCCCGTGTCTGCTGACAAGGATCTTCTTGCTGCCGTCAAGAGGATCAATCCTGGTGTTGCCATTACCATGAGCACCGATGGCACACAGGCCGTCTTCGATGTCCTCGAGCCTTTCGAGACCGAGTTGATGTTCCAGAACGGTTCACAGATTCAAATCTTCGACTCCATGGCCGAGGTCGCTACCTCTAGCACTATCCGTAAATTCCAGTATGCCGCCCTTATCCGGAAGGAAAGGCTTCTGCTTGTATGGCACGACGACCTTGGTGCCATTCTCTCACAGGCCATGGAGGTCGAATCCAGGATCCTCGGTCTCGTCTGGGGTACATCCAAGAACCCCTTCAGCGGTTTTGACAGCGCAATCCAGTCCAGTGCCAACTCCACCCTCGGTGGCTCTACCATGGACTTCGACATGGGCAAAAAGGAAGACGTCGAGGTTGTTGCCGAAGAGGTTGATGCTGACGTGGAGAAGGGACAAGGTCCCAAGGAGTCACTCGCTCGTCCCCTCATCTTCACCAGCTCCATCTTCGTTGGTCTGGCCGTGGTCTTGATCATTGTCCTTGTCTTTGGACTTGGTAACAGGGCTCTTATCCTTGAGACCATGACTGACCGCTTCTATCCTCGCCTTCTCCTCATGCTGACTGAGCCCATCTGGGTTGCCCTTGGTCTCTTCTTCGTTGTTGTCGTTTTGGGTAATATCTTTGAGGTCTTCGGACCCATTACCGGAGTCAAGACGAACAGCCGCTTCCATTCCGCCATCAAGCCTAACCTCGCTCAGGCACGCTCCCTTGGTTTCACTCCATCGATCATCACCATTCAAATGCCTATCTACACCGAGTCATTGGAAGGTGTCGTCAAGCCCACTGTAGCCAGTTTGCAGGCTGCCATCTCTTACTACGAGTCCCGTGGTGGAACTGCTCGCATCTTCATCAACGACGACGGTATGGCTGTTCGTTCCGAGGAGGACAACGCAAAGTTCCTGGAGTTTTATGAGAACAACAACATTGGATGGGTCTCACGCCCCAAGCACAACCACGAAGGTTTCGTTCGTCGCGGAAAGTTCAAGAAGGCTTCCAACATGAACTTCGCTCTCAACATCTCTAACCGCGTCGAGGATGTCCTCCAGCAACTCGTCAACGAACGCTACGACAACGGTAACGCCTCCATCACTGAGGAACAAGAACTCGCGCTATACAACGAGGCTCTCGAGCAGGTCCTTGCTGCTGATCCCCGAGCAAAGGCTGGCGGTAACATCCGAATGGGTGAGATCATTCTTATTGTCGACTCCGATACCATTGTTCCCGAAGATTGTCTCATGTATGGTGCCGCCGAGATGTTCCTCTCGCCCGAAGTCGCCATCGTTCAGCACGCCACCGGTGTCATGCAGGTTTCCTGGGATTACTTCGAGAACGGCATCACCTACTTCACTAACCTTGTCTACACCGCCATTCGTTTCTCTGTCGGTAGCGGTGAAGTCGCTCCTTTCGTCGGTCACAACGCCTTTTTGCGCTGGCAAGCTGTTCAGTCTGTTGGTAACCCCCCTGAGGAGGATGGCTACGTCTGCTTCTGGTCTGAGAGCCACGTCTCCGAAGACTTCGATATCGCGCTTCGTCTCCAGATTGCAGGAAACATTGTTCGACTAGCCAGTTACCACGGCCGCGGCTTTAAGGAGGGTGTATCGCTTACAGTCTTCGATGAATTGGACCGATGGGAGAAGTATGCTTATGGTTGCAACGAGCTTGTCTTTAACCCCATCCACACCTGGCTTTGGAAGAGTCCCTTCACCAAGCTGTTCCGCACATTCCTCTTCTCCAACATCCAGCTGTCTTCCAAGGTCTCCATCTGCGGTTACATCTTCTCGTACTACGCCATCGCCTCGTCTGTTCCTCTCGGTGCCCTCAACTACTTCCTCGTCGGTTGGCTCAACGGTGAGCTTGACAAGTACTATGTCGAGTCCTGGAAGAGTAAGCGACTGTCTCACATTTGATTTAGCCATTCGCTAACGGTATCTAGTCTTCATTGTCCTGATCATCGTGTTCAACGGCATGTCCAACGTTTGCTTTGCCGTTATGCGCTACCGTATCGGTGAGGCCAGCCTGCTTGGCGCCTTCTTTGAAAACATCAAGTGGATGCCTTTCTTCCTGGTCTTCTTTGGTGGTATCTCGTTCCATGTCCTGCTCGCCATCTGTTCTCACATGTTCTCCATCAACATGACCTGGGGAGCAACAGCCAAGGAAAAGGACAACTCCAACTTCTTTGCCGAATTGCCCAAGATCTGGAAGCGCTTCAAGTGGATGTACATGCTCATGATCGCCATGATCGGTGGTATGATCTACCTAGGCAACTTCGCTCCCCATGGCTGGGAGATCAATGGCGTAACTGCCGTTGTTCCGTAAGTACCAACTCATGCTTTCACTCGGTCGGCTCGTCGCTAACGCTGCTCAGTTGGTCTGTCACTGTCATCATGCATTGCCTGTTGCCCATCGTACTCAACCCATCGTTGACCGTCTTCAACTACTGAGTGTGTTTCATGATTAGATGGATTCTCTTTTTTCATTTTTTGTTTTCGTCGGAATCGCGATTGCGGCGTTGGGAAATCGGCGGCCAGTTGGCACACTTGGTCGAAATACATGGAGCGGGCTTATCGCATCCAAAAGAGCATCGTTATTTTATCGGCGATATCATCAAAGTCTCACGACTATTTTCTTAGAGTTAATTTTTATTCCATATATCATATGAAATAGTTTCCTCGTACCTCCAGTCGGGTCAATTCCTCGCTACGCGCCTAGGGTCGAGTTGCCGCCCCACTTTCATCTAACTCTTGAGTTGATCATCTGTCATGCATTTTGTTCGATCTCGGGTTTAAAAGGATTTGGAGATGGGTTCTCAATGAATGTGAGCTGCTCACAGCAGTGTGGTGTTGATGATCAGCCGGGCAAGTGGACCGGATCTTGGATATAAGCTTGATGCAGCAGGCACGCAAGGTTGGGGCTGGCTGAAAAAGCAACCAGGGAAACCTCGACTGTGTAGACCACCTGCACACCCACCCACGCTCGTCCTCGTCATTCGCGCACTCTCATTGAACAATTTATCGCGCCATGTGGCCAAAAACCAGTATCGTTTTTTGATAGGCTGGCCGGATACAAATTCAGAATCTAGATTGCCATTTCAGCGTACTCGACCGTGGTGCGCGTCTTCAGCTTCAGCTTCAGGTCTCGGCCTCGCCGCCTGGCGCGCTGAGCATGCGCGCATGCATCCAGATCTGGCAACACCTCTCATCTTGAGTTAACATAAGACAGAAACCCCGAAGTTTACTTTGACAGAGGCACACAGCCTGTAACTCATTCAAAGTTGCGCGGGTGAGATGCCGCACTTCGTTGCGCAAGGCATCCTCGATTTCTTGTGAGCCATGTGACACTGTTTGTGGCGTCCACGATCGATTCAGCCTATCCTACGGCGACACTGGCTAGCTAGCAAGTAGTTGCACCACATTCACCGGGAAGCCCAACCCACTCGATGACAAAGCTTTCAAGCAAGCCAACTGTCAATCACAGAACAGTCACTTCGTTCCTACTACCAATGTGTAGGCATAATAAGCGAAAAAAAATCCTGTATCTCAGCTTGATCGGTGTGAGTATCCGCTTAAAATCTACTGAAATGGACATTGGTGTGTCCCCTAGTGCCTTAGTTTATGCCACCCGGTAGGGCTGTCGAAGAATACAGGTTTAGATGCGTCCAGGTGTCATGGAAGGTTTGAGATCCACGGAGCCACAATACAACTGTCATGGCCACATCCATTCGCAATCAACAGAACTTTGCTGAATCGCATGGTCATCATCAGGTTTGAAATGCTTCAAACACCATGATCGGATGGAAATCCTCCAAAAGATATCAAAGTATCATGCACTGACCCGTCATGGATTTCTGGAGATGATCATTAGTGATCTGTATGTGTCGCCACGGCAAACTCGCCCGCTGGGTCTAGAACCAGGACTCCAAGAATTTCATGAAAATGACCTGAGACTTTTGCATGATCCCGCTGGTATCAAGATCCAGATCAAGTGTCGACTGTGCGCCACTTTTGACACCAACGAATGGTGACAGAAATCATGTCTTTTCTGTCGCTCTCACTGGAGTTTCTCAACTGACTGGATCGGCAAAAGAGTACAGGACTCCGTTAGCGCTCAAGATCGGTGGCTTGTCTTGTGCAGATTCTATTAAGGTTTACCCTTTCTCTCTCCAAAGTGCTTCTGATATGTTCCGGGCAAGTCATACTGACAGAGAGCCGACGCTGAGAATCCTCATGCATGTATTACATCTGTACAGAGACTGACATAATTTTCGAGGTGACATCGTATCATTGTAGGTGTAAGGACTGATAGAGCAGCCACAGGCGACTGTGACTTCTGAGAGGGAAAGGCCCTTCCACTCTACTCCTACTTATAGGACATCATCCAAAATGCATTGAGCTAGCTTGAATAGAAGAATGAGGGGTGCGCAAGGCTGGGCTATGACAATCAATGTGAGCTGTGTGGGTATCCATGCAATCTCTTTGGACGCCACTACTTGGAGAAGCACATAGCCCGCACGGTCAGGTGGAGCACAAAGCCGCTGTAAATTTCCGACCATTATTTTGCGTGTACTGTTAACAATCACAACGGTGCTTACAGCACTTTGCCCTCGATGTTCCGAAATTTGAAGCTCTAATAAAAGAACTACCAACTACATGGCACACTAGTGAGCCAACTTCATACTCAGAGTCATTTTCATTACAGTATTATACCTATGTGCTCTTCGCATCATGCATAAGCGCTCCACAGCAAGAGGAGGGTCGTGCTTTACACGGAAGATGATACTTTGCACATTTCTTCAACTATGGAACTTGCATAACATCGCTGACAGAATAGATGACAAGCTTTCTGTTAGTCAATATGGAACTAATCAGATTTGACTAATCTCCAAAAACGAAATGTACATGTTTTTGAGCAGGTCACAGAATGCGAGATAGTATGGTGTAGTCATCACACCACTCATATGTAGATATGCCTGGTTCTCCGTAGTTTCATTATGAAACCACGAGTGATTGACTTTTACACGTCTACGGGAGCATCGTGTAGCAATTTATCTGGCACGAGGAGTATCCCGCGACGATCATCAGCATATAGCGCCTCTGGTTGAGCCAGCTAGTCGCTGAGCCAGTACACTCTGGATATCTGACTGCGAGCTCGTTTCGCCTAGATCTTGGGTTCTCTGGTTGGAGTGGAGGAAGTTATGAATACGACATCTTACGCTCTTCGCGATACCGTTTTGATGAATTTATTGCCTCATGTCATGACTGTAGTCTTGATTCTTCAAGCTGCCAGACCTGAGTCTGACTTTCAGTGTATGCGTATTGGGAAGATGGAATTGGCAACAGTCTCTGATAGTTGTGGTGATGAGTACAGAGTTGAAGGCGCCCAAGGTGACGTCACGCTTGTTTGATTGAGTTAGCAATATGCTTATAATTCCCGAATACATGCATCGTGAGACTCTAAGTGGAGAAGAAAAAAAAATGTTTGATATGATTAAAACCAGCTGTCTGGTCGAGGACATATGCTTCCAGTCAATCAGACGGGCGCTGCTGTGGCTGATGGACCCTGCTACGTCAGCCCTGGTTGCTTTTGGCGGGGCAGCTCATACAAGATTGGAGCTGAAACATGCGCTAGCAGCTCTCCCCTCTACAAGACGCTCCCACTCTGCATTGCTTCCACCTTTGTTGCAATATTCTCTCATATCATAAATTTATTTACCTGAAATACAACAAGAGCATACGAAGTCATCAACAGAATGCCGCAGTTCAGCGACATCTGGCTGCCATGCCTCATTCTGCTCGTGTTTTGGGCTCGCCCCACCGCAGCTTTTGGTGCGGGCAACATTGCGAGCCTGAGTGCCATTGAGGGACAGAACTGGCGCCATGGAGATATCGAAGATACTCTTCTTACACTTCTCATCAGCGGTCATACTGGCAAGAAATTCAGCAAAATGGATGTCAAGCGCGTCTACTTTGGCAACTGGCTCCGCGATTATTCGCAGGCGGTTGACGTCGGCACGGTCAAGATGGTGTCAGCAGAGGCTATTCGCATTCTGCTATGGGTTCTTGGATTTATGAGCTTTGGATATGGCACAAAAGAGTTCGAAGTTACCCGCGACCGTCTTGGTTGCTACAGGCCAGAGGAGCACATTGACAACCCCAAGGTCAGCTACATTGCCCATCCTAATGAGCGCGAATACTGACAAGACAGGACTACGCTGACAACATCGATGCCCGCGACTACGACCGCCGCCTACGAGGCCCCGTTGACGAACGCCGTGAGCTCAGCGTTAATGAGAACACTGGACTCAAGAACTACATTGCTTCAGAAGAAATGGGCATCACAACTTCGGCCGGCATGGTCCGCGACCTGCTCAGACGGTGCATCGACCTCGGTCGACGTTCTGGAGGACGAGGCCCTGACTTCTACGAAGCTCTTCGCCTTCTCGGAACTGCCACACACTGCCTGGAGGATTACGCTGCTCACTCCAACTATGTTGAGCTTGCCTTGATCGAGCTTGGAGAAAGGGATGTTTTCCCGCACGTAGGAAGGAATGCCCGCTTCGAGGTTCGGGAAGCCCGAAAGTCTGTCTACCCTATCGTCACCGGTACTTTTGGTGGTGTCGATTTCTTGCACTCAGTTTGCGGAGAAATCACAGATAAGGCTACGCAATCAGAACTTCAGGAGCTTGAGGGCACCATCTCCAACGCCGATAGGAGCAAGAACAAGAGCAAAATCAAGGAGCTCCTCGCTAAGCTTCCTGAAGGCATCTTTGGCGGCAAAGACGAGGCTGGCAAGGCTGATGAGCTCGAGAACAATGCGAACGCTGCGGCCATGGGCAACATGCGTATCACCCCTAAGGAGCCAGAAGCATTTACTGAGCAGATTGGAGAGCTGGTCAAACAGATCTATCCCATTATGGAGTTCCATGATGAGATCATGCAATCCATCTCTGAGTTTATCGAGAAGATTCCTATCCTGCCGGATCTGATTGAGGAAGTCCAGAACCAAGTCACCATTTTCGTTTTCAGCCTGCTTGCTCCCTACGTTTTGCCCATCCTCAGCCAGGTCAAGACTGAGCTTGAAGAGGGCTCTTCCGAGGTCATCGCCAGCTCTCGCGACAAGCAACACATTGTGTTCAATGATGACGATTGCACCGACCCCACTCACAGTATGCTTTCCAAGGATCACTTTTCCAACGTCCTGAACGAGCCTGCTGGACAAGTAGCTTCAGCTACAATTGCGTGGGCTGTTCCGCAGATTGTTCGATGCTGGGATGGTGAAGCGGACCCCGAAGAGACAATTCAGTGCATCATCGACGGTGTGTTCCACCACCCTGCTTGTGTCGATAGTGCTAGGGGTAGGAGCCGTGAAGGCCGTCAGATCATGTTTGACACGGTGCGAAGATGGTGGGAATCTAAAGATAGGCGAGCACAGGATACGTTCCGTGATCAACTCAGCCGTCAGGGTGTACAGAGCGGCCGTAACCACAAGGAAAACATTCACGACAAGGGACATGGCTGCGGCAAGCCTCTCGGTATGGCCAATAATTTTGGCTCGATGGGAGGTAAGGGTGGTAGCTCCAACCCACAGATTCAACAAGCTTCCGACCAGATGGGTAAGCTTGCAGGTGAAGCCGTCGGTGGTGGCGCCCTAGGCGGAATCGTCGGGGGCCTCGTCGGTGGCATTGGAGGCTCCATTCTTGGAGGTGCGTTTGCCGAACAGGAGAAGAAGAGTCGCAAGGAAGAGAGATATGGCAACGACGGTTCCTACACGCAGTCGTATACCGAAACCGGCCATCACCAGGCTTCTTCGCACGGTGACAGCGACCGTTACGGGCACGCCCAGTACGAACAGACTCAATACCCAAGCGGTGGGCGTCGAGAGGAGTACTCTCGCCAGGAGCGAGACGACCGTGGTGGATCGTACAGCTACCAGCAAAGAGTCGAAACGTCAAGCTACAGTGGCTCTGGTGGATACGAGCGTCATGAGCAGCGTCGCGTTCAGCAAGGTAGTGAATGGCGTTCCGAGGAGACACGCGAGGGTTTTGACCGATCAGGAGAGTACTACTCAGAGCAAAACGAGTAAGTAGTCCACGTCTGATGAAGTAAGTATGTCCTAACATTTGAACAGGCGACGTGGTAAGTCCAAAAAGCATGACGATGACGATTCCGACTCGGGCGATGGAGATTCCTATGAAAAACGGATGAAGAAGGAACGCAAGCAGCGTGAAAAGGAAGAAAAAAAGCATCGCAAGCACAGAAAGCATGGTAGTGGTTCTGGTGGCTCGGATGACGATGCTGACAAGCGTCGATCAGGTTCGGGAGAGCACAGGCGTCGCTCCCGCTCTCGTTCTCGTGGACATGAGCACCGCCGTAAAAAGAGTGGCAGTCGCTCGCCCAAGCGTTCTGGTGGTCACAGTCATGAGCACCGATATGGCGAGGATTCGGGATCCGGCCGCCGACAGGAAGATTATGGCCGTGAAGAATCGTATGGGTAAGAAACTCCAGGAGATAGCGGTTACTATAATAATCGCAGTTATCTTAATTCTTCGTACATTACTGACTCTGATAGTTCTGGCGGATACGGCCGTCAAGAAGAGTCGGGCTATGGCCGCCGAGAAGAGTCAGGCTATGGCCGTCAGGAAGAATCAAGCTATGGTCGCCAAGAGTACTCGAGTGAGTCTAGACAGAGCTATGGCCGTGAGGAGTCTTCTCGTTATGGTAATGACTCTTATTCCTCTGGCGGGTACGGCCGTTCTGAAGGCCTTGAATATGGTGGTGAACGCCCTGAGCGATCTTATGGCGCTTCTGGCGTTCCTGGTGGATTCGGTGGAGAAGAGGAAGAGTACGGCCAGAGGAGGCAGGAGTATGGCTCAGGTGGGTATGGAGGCTCCAGCGGATACGGCGACGAGGGCTATGGGCGACGATACTAAGTATGAGGTCCCCCAGGTGGGGTATTTCATGCTTATGTGTTGTGCCCGGAGCACCTTGTTAACATCCCCATAGTACCGGAACGAGCACCTAGCGCAAATAGCAGATGATCTCATAGGTAAGAATGTTATGTGGTTTGAGAAATATACCATTGTGCCAAGTGAGACTTCGAATTCTTTAAGTTACATGTGCTAAACCCCGTTCCGCTTTCTCGTTCGTTCTTCAAATCCGTTTGAAAGTACATTGATCGGATACAAAGACTCAGAAATTATTATTAAAGGCAGTCGATGGGATGTGAAAACTCGTACATTGTTGTAGTGAGGATCTAAATAGGACAAACTTAGGAGGGAGAAGTGGGCGTGACGATGCGCAGTTCAGACGCGCTAGCACCGAGCTGGGACCATGTCGGCCCTCACGTTGGAATGGTTCACCAGAACGCGCCTACATCACCAATTCTACTTTACTGTGAACTTTCTGTATTTACCTTTGTTCGAATCGCCAATATAATGACGAGTATTGACGAGCTTTTTAAAGGCGCAAACGGCTCCACGAAGCGCAAGTTCGAGAACCCAAATGAAGCCGACCCGACACAATCCTACAAGTCCGCAAAGCTGAATGGCAACGGCGACGTAAAAGGCTCAGTACAAGCCTCGGTAGTCGACGAAGAAGACGATGATGAAGCCGGTCCTTCACTACCACCGGATTTCGACGACGGCCCAGGCGACGATGACGAAGGACGATTCTTTGGCGATGGCTTGGACGAGAATGCGCGAGATGCCATGGAATACATTGATGCGCTAGATGGTGACGAGGCTGTAAGGGAAGAAAAGTACGATGTTCCCTGGGTGCGCAAATTGGCGCTCAACTTTGAGAAAAAGGTCAACAAGAATGCCTCGCTGCGCGCAAAGTACGAAGATGACCCAACAAAATTTATGGAGTCGGAAGGCGATCTAGATGAAGGCATAAAGGCACTGAGCATACTGTCAGAGCACCCGGAGCTATATGAAGAATTTGCGAAGAGCACAGCGGCTTCAAAGTTGGTGGAGCTGTTGGCGCACGAGAACACAGACATTGCGATCGGTGCGATTGAGATGATATCGGAGCTTACAGACGAGGATGTGGGAGGAGAGCAAGAGCAATGGGATGCGCTCGTGGCGGCATTCATGGAAGCTGACTTGCTCAGCCTGCTCATCTCTAACTTCTCTCGTTTCGACGAGACTGACGAGGCCGACGCATCAGGCGTATACAATTCCCTGAGCGTAATCGAGAACCTACTATCACAACCTGCAAACACAGATATAATAGGGAAGGAGACCACACTGCTAAAGTGGCTACTGGACCGAATTCAGAAGGCCGAAAAGCCAGCATCACAAAATAAACAATACGCCTCGGAGATTCTCTCCATCCTCACACAATCTTCACGCCCGAACCGAAACCGTGTTGCCGAAGCCAATGGAGTCGAAATCTTCCTCACAAGCCTTGCGCCGTACCGAAGAGACGATCCTGAAAAGGACAGCTACGAAGAAGAATACATGGAGAATCTATTCAACTGCCTATGTTCTGTCACAGAAGAACCGTTGGGCAAAGCCAAATTACTCGAAGCAGAAGGCGTAGAACTGTGTCTCCTTTTCATTCGCGACGGCAAAACAAGCAAGAGCCGCGCCCTCAAAGTTCTTGACCATGCCTGTGGATACGCAGAAGAAACATCAGACCCACCCCAAGAACAAGACGTACCCTCGCTCAATAGCGCGATGGCCGTATGTGACAAAGTCGTCGAGTCTCGCGGCCTAAAACCCCTTTTCTCCACATTCATGAAATCAAAGAAGTCAGATCCCCAGCAAACCGAACACATACTCGGTATCTTTGCCTCCCTGTTACGTTCACTCCCTGGAAACTCCGACTCGCGCTTCCGCCTCCTTGCCAAATTCCTCGAAAAGGATTACGAAAAAATATCCAAGCTCGTTGCTTTGAGGCGCGACTATGTTGCGCGCCTCGCGGCGTTTGATGCAAGGAGTAAGGTGAAGAAGGGCGGTTTGAAGACCAAGGAGGAGCTGGAGGCCTGGGAGTTGGAGAATATCTCCGACAGGTTGAGCGAGGGGCTGTATTGTCTTGAACGGGTGGATGCCATTCTAGCGTGGTTGGTAGCTGAGGATACAGGCGCGAAGAAAGCAATTGTGGAAAAATTGGCGGAGCGGGATGAGCGGTTGGCGGATGTAAAGACCACATTGCAAGCGCAGTTGGATGGGGTGCTGGCGGTTGAGAAGGCGGAGAGGGAGATGTTGGAGACGTTAGTAGGGTTTTTGGATTAAGATATGATGTGAGAGGAAAGGAAGATAGGTTGGGGTTTTGCTAGTAGCGCTATTCTATGTATGGTTGAATGAGTCCTTGAGTAGGCTTGGAGGATATGTAGAGAAAAGAGATCTCATCAGGGAAAAAACATGGGATTTTGGGTCTTATACAAGTTCCTGCGATTGTGGCAATGCTAGATCGGTGGGATATGTTCGACAAAAATACAAATTGGTCATTTACCTCCGTCAAAGCCCTTGCGTCCTACCATGCTCCTCAATCGCCCAGGTGTCACCCAAATGCTTCTTTCCTTTATTTCTCCCTTTTATACCTTACAGACATGAAAACCGAATTGATATCTATTTTCGTACAGAATCTTTAACCTTCTGCCTCAAACTCGTAGGCATTCGACTTGTGCTTGGGTTCAAACTTGAAGTTCTCATGTGCTGGACCAAGGAACATCTCGCTGTGACGTTGTTAGCTACTAATACAGGAGTTAATGAGAATTCGGGAAAGATACCTTATCTTGATCCAATCCTTATAATGCTCACTAGCCATCAAAGTCTCCAACTCGTTTCGTCCCTTGAACCTCGGCGGGCGATCCTGGATATTCGGAGGCAAGTACTCGAGCAAACCGACCGGCACATAGCGATGCGCGAAGCTGAGCCACTCGAGCAAGAAGCGGCGTGTGGTGCCGATTCCCATTTCATCGGAACCCCAGGTTTGAAGACCGTACTTGGTGAACTTCTCAATATAGGAAAGACGCTCGGTAGCTGACTTGTCGAGGTATTGGCCCTTTTCGATTTCTTCAAAAAGCCAGGGCTTGATGAGGGCGCCGCGGCCGGCCATGACGGTGTCGACTTTGGCGTTCTCCAAGTGGTCGTAGTAGTCGACATGCGAGTAGCAGTCCCCGTTGCCGACAAAATAGACATGGCCGCCGTTCGCGAGATCACGGGGGTCCGCTTCGTGAATTGTGTCGGTTTGAGCGTCCTTTTCCTTTCGCAATCGGTTGATGAGAGCGGAGCATTCAGCAATATACGACCAGTCTGCACTCTTGGTATAACGCTGTTGCTTACTTCGGCCGTGTAATGTGATTGCAGCGATACCTGATGTGCCTTTTCCGGACTCCACGGCTTCGTGGCCACCCAGCACAAGACGCTTGATGAGCTTCTGTGCAGTCGGGTGATTATCCTTGGTACCCATGCGAATCTTGACAGTAATGGGTACCTCTTTGGAGACATAGGTCATACCACGGAGAATGTGCTCCAGTTTGGCTTCACTGTCCAGTAGCGCGGAACCACTTCCCTTTTCGCAGACGAGGTTGATTGGGCATCCGCAATTCAGGTCGATGGCTCGCAGCTTGGGGCAGTGATCGGTTAGTACCTCGACAGTTTTGGTCGCTAGCCATGGCTTGTTTGCAGCAATTTGTGCACCAAATTTGAGATCCTTAGCATTGTCGTAGCCCTGGACGACAGTGTTCTTTCCCAAGAATTTTGGCGGACTGATCTCCGACTCGTGAGCTTTCATCAGCGCCCATTCACCTTTGTCACCCTGGATTAGAGGCATACCCATGGCCATCTCGCTCCAGGTTACCTGACAGCCAAAGTCAATGCAAAGTCGGCGGTAAGGCAGGTTGCCCTGGGTAGTCAGAGGTGCAAGCATTGGTGTCTCAGGTCCGTAATACAGTCGTCGCTTTTCGGAGGGTCTGAAAGGCGCTTCCACATACTCTGCTCTACGCGCTTCCTTCTCTTCTTTGAGAATTTCTGGATCCATCTGAGCAGCATCAAACATGTCCCGTTCGTTCCGGCTATTGCTTTCAATCCATTGCAGGTACTGATCAGACCGTGGAGTGCCAATCTTCCGTCTTGAGAGACCAAACTTGACTTCCTTGGGCACAATGTTGAACACTTCGGCTTCAGCCTCATCATCGTCTCCGGATCCAGATAGTTTCGCCTTGAGTTCAGCATTCTCTTTCAGAACGAGCTCCTTTCTTCCGTCTTCCGTAACGCGCTCCTCCGAGTGGCTACCGACGAACCGGCATTTCCAGCCAAAATGACAGAATCCTTTGACAGCATAGATTGGGCACTGACCGTCAAAAGTCGTCAAGTCTTCCCGTCGGCCTTCTTTTAGATACTTGCGAAGATCATGCTCGAATTTGCATTTTTCACCAAACGGACACTCCTTGGGCGAGAATTCATTGTACTGTGCGCGAGTGCCACACAGCGGTATCTTGTCGCGTGAGCTTCCAAAGGTGCGACTGGTGTTTTGGCCCTTTTGCTTCTTTTCCTTTTTGTTCTTGCCCTTGCCTCTGGGGGCATCACGAGCGTCAGTCTTGGGTAGGCCGTCGGATTTCTGATCAGCATCCACCGCCTCAGCTGCATCGTCATCTATGACACGGTCTCGTGCATCGTCCTTGTTGCTACTTCGAGGTATCAAGAATCTAGTGTTCTTAGCACGTGAGTTCCTCTATGTTGGTATTGCGGCGTACTCTGCCTTGATGGGCGCAACACCCTTGACCCGCTTGACAGAAGTATCAGTAGCATCCTCAGCTCCCGGGCTATTGGTCCTGGCTCTTTTCTTTGGGCTTGAGGGTGCCTCGAATTTTACATCGACCATGCCATTGCCACCATTTACACTGCCGGAATCGAGAGTGACACTGCCCTCGGATGGCTGGTGACTAGACTCTACCCCGTCACCTTGGCTAGCCGTCATATTATGTAGCGCAACGAGAAGCAGGTTCTGAATATGTTGTTGGCGTTGGCGCTCAATCGAGAAAAGCACTCGCTCAAAAAGTGAGTGCAAATACGGCTAGAAGAGGCTAGACCGACGGCCCATGCGCTAGTGGGCGAACCAGAACTGTGACGTAGAGCTTCATAACTAGGCACCTTGCGGCTCCTACATCACAACCGCGTCGCCAGTTCCCACTTTCCCATCATCTGTCCTACAATCCTCTCAAACTCTCGACATCTTCATCTCCTGGCTACGGCATCTGTCTGCAGGCCAGCTTTCTTCCAACACTCAGCCTTGATCCCGCTCAGCCCCGCTCCCACACAAACACCAGCTCGCGTCGAGTGAATATTACCACGTCACCAACATGACGCTCTACTACAGCCTGGTCAGTAGTCCTTATCTTTGCTCCAGTTACTTTTCTTTAAGCGGAATGACGACGCTGCTGCT
Organism: Curvularia verruculosa; assembly: GCA_036172615.1. NCBI lineage: Eukaryota > Fungi > Ascomycota > Dothideomycetes > Pleosporales > Pleosporaceae > Curvularia > Curvularia verruculosa. The sequence goes on along the minus strand of JAWDHC010000004.1, from coordinate 190,933 downwards.
GGTCCAGCGCTCATTGCTCGCGTGCCATTCACGCTACTCTGGAACCCAATATGCGGCCTTGTACTGACTGTCTCTTACGTCTAGGTCTTTCTCCTCCTGGTGACAGAGATGCTCATCTTCTGCGCCCTCATTGTACCTCTGCCATTCACATGGCGCCGCAAGCTCTTCACCTTCATCTCGGAGAGCCCTATAATAGCAAAATTACAATATGGCATGAAGGTATGGATAGCTACAGCCTTACACTAGACACGCCTGACATGGCTAGATTACATTCATCTTCATTCTCATACTGTTCATTGACAGTGTCAACCGCGTCTACCGCGTACAAATTGAGCTTTCTGGCTCAGATGATACGGGCCGCTCAGGGTAAGTCCACCAGCACATGCATCCTGCTGTATAATACTGACTCCCAAAGAAGCGTCGCTGCTGGGGGCATTGAACGCATGGAGGTTCAGGCTCGCAAGTTCTACTCGCAGCGTAACATGTACCTGTGTGGTTTCACCCTCTTCCTCTCGCTTATTCTCAACCGCACCTACGTCATGATCCTCGATGTCCTCCGTCTCGAAGAGGAGGTCAAGAGCCTCAAGGGCGACCCCAAGAGCAAGAACTCTGCTCTCAAGAACGCTGGTGGCCCTGGCGAGGTCGGTGCCCTCAGGAAGGAGCTTGAGGCCAAGGACCGTGACATGGAGAACCTGAAGAAGCAGGTCGAGAACATGCAGAGGGAGTACAACCGCATGGGAGACGAGGTCGCCGGCAAGAAATAAACGAACACGGACAACATCGAACAAATAAGCCACCGCTGTACCGACATGGTAGTATGCACGACTTCGGTTTGGACTCTGCAGATGTTGAGGTGGAGAATAGTCATTACGTGACTGCGGCTTCAAAATTAGCGTTGAAAGGGGATTGTTTTTCAAGGATAAGGTGATTGCGATATCTTATCTTTGTGGAGTCAGGATGGGTTGGAGTAACAAAGCAAAAGCATTAGATTGACTTTTGCAGTCGGCAACAGCCACATAGCACGAGCGTTGCTCAAATTCATCATTTTCTGTAATGTGTTGAAGCTTCTTGGAAGTCGCGTCTCCTGTGTTGAATGCATCGACAACATAACAAAGGCTGTCACCATCTCCGCTTGCTGCTGTGCAGCGGCAATGACGAAATGCGACAAGTAGTAATCATGTGAAAACTGTCCTAAACATTCCGAGGTATATGCAGTCGCATATTGTGAGTAAGCTTCACAGTTGCTCGGGAAGCTTGCCTCACTATTCCTCTCCTGTATTGCTCCAACACCAATCTCTGGTTCTGTCAGACGTCAAGATGTCAGGAAACCAGCAATCGTCCCTACGCTTCTTCAACTACCCGACCCCTAAACTCTGTGATGCGCCGTACAAAGCCCCGCCTCCAGGAAAGAACCCTGTAGTCAAAGGTGCATTGCTACACCATCTCTCAAACCTGTGAGCTTTATATCGCGCCGCGATCTCTCTTCAATGCACCAGCTAACTCGTCCAGTGTTGCGGCTGTACCTGTCATTCCCGGAATTCTTTGGAGCAATGCCGGCTTCAGCTCCCTGCGTCAATGCTCGCAACTTGATGGCGTCGATGCGCGCTTCGACCCCACGGTGAGCTACCACTACCAGTTACCCTGAAACGACGTATTGGTGGTGTGTCGCTAAAGACGGTGCATAGGTGATACCGTTGTCTCAAGCGAGCGACAACGAAGGTCCGGTAAATCATACAGACAAGTCCAATCTGCGCGAATTGCCTTATCACACCTCCTCTGGTCGATTCTACTCGATTAAAGACTTCCACGATGGGTACTTGAGCGGCGCATTCACACCGTCAGATGTCATAGAACGCCTACTGCCGCTCGTCCGCCGCGATGTCGCGCAACGCTCGCCATACTCAACAGCCTTCATGGAGACCAAGGTAGAGCTTGTGCGCCAGGCTGCGCAGGCTTCTACACAGCGATACAAAGAGGGAAAGCCATTGGGTGTACTTGACGGTGTACCATTTGGAGTCAAGGACGACTTGCGGGTCAAGGACTACAAACACTATATCGGCACAACGTACGACTACAGCAAGGGCGGAAACAAGGAAACCAGCTGGTGCGCAAAGATGGTTGAGCAGGAGGGCGCTATTCTGGTCGGAACGCTCACAATGCACGAATTAGGCATGGGTGAGGATATAATCACTCCGGATTGACAATATCAACAGCTGGCTAAAGCTATATACAGATACCACGAACAACAACCCCAATTGGGGTACACCACGGAACCCATACAACAGCTCATACTACACTGGAGGTTCCTCAGGAGGCGCTGCGTCTGCCGTAGGCCACGGACTTGTACCCTTTGCTATTGGCTCCGATGGCGGTGGTTCCGTCCGAATCCCCAGCAATTACTGTGGCTTGTACGGACTGAAACCTTCGCACGCACGCGTCTCTATCGCACCAATGTCCAATGCAGGGAAATCAGTTACTGTACGTGGCCCTCTAGCAAGCAACATGGTCGACCTCGAGATATCCTACCGGGTACTCGCTACACCCGACCCATCAACCTATCCCTCATCACTTTTCTCTCCACCAAGGAAGTCGACAGGCCCGCGCCCCAAAGTCCTCGGCGTATACAAATCCTGGATCGACCGAGCCGATCCCCCTGTTCAAGAAGCCTTCCACTCAGCCCTCGAGTACCTGCAAAAAGAACTCGGCTACCGCGTCGTAGACATCAGCATCCCCCTCCTTACAGAAGGCCAACTCGCACACGCCATGACAATCATGGCCGAAGGCGCAGCAGGCCACAAGCAATCTCTCTACGACCTCACGCCTCCCAATCGCATCCTCATGAGTGTCGCCCGCCAAACACCTGCCACCGACTTTTTGCTCGCCCAGCGCCTCCGCTGCCTCCTAATGCAGCATCTTGCCCACCTGTTTCAAACATATCCTGGCCTCGTCATCGTCACGCCTACGACGCCAAATGCGGGCTGGCCAATTGACGAGGCGGAACTGCCTTACGGCGTTACGAATGGTAATATGCAGATTCGCAACATGGAGTATGTATGGCTGGCGAATTTTACGGGCGTTCCGTGCATACAGTTTCCGGTGGGCTATGTCGACGGTGTCAAGGGAGAGGGCAAGGTGCCGATTGGGTTGAGTGGACATGGTGAGTGGGGGAGTGAGGATGAGTTGATTGAGTTTGGGTATGATGGTGAGAGGTGGTTGAACGAGGGGCACAATGGGGGCAGGGTTATGCCGGGCGCGTGGGTCGATGTGTTGAAAATGGATAACTGAGGTAGGGTTTGAGAAGGAAGGGAAAAGGGTCTTGTTTTTGCGCGCCCGGTCGTTCTCGTAACATACATGCGTATATGACATCTACATCTAACTACCTCAGTGGCCTTCCGTCCGTAACTTCGCCATACGCGGGATTCTCATACTCGCCAAAGCACGCGTAATCATAGTCGGCAAGCTCAATCTGCTTCTGCATGACTTTAAGGAACGTATCCATGTCACACCACCCATCATCTCTCTGCCCACACTCCTGGTGGCTTGTGCCCAATGGGATCGTCCTCTGGTTGAGAATGAAATGCACGTAGCTCGTGGGCTTGCCGTCGAGATAAATGTGAGACTGGCCTCGCTTGGGATTGACGGGTGCAGGGGCACGAATGACTTCAATGTTGAGGCGGCCAGCAAAAGGCTGAATGTGCGAGAGGATAAATTCGCGGTCTGACTTGATGTGCGTAGTAGGCAGTGTGTCGTTAAATTGAGTCAATCCAAACGCAACGAGGATACTGAGGATGCCCGCATCGTGGCTAAAGTCCAGGTTGAGAGCTTGGTCGGTGGGGAAGGTAACAGTGTTGTTGTCAAGGGTGACGTTGATTTGGGCCGAGGGCGAGGTCAGGACATGGTGTTGCATGCGGGCGAGGACTTCTTCGACGTAACCTGTTACGTTTGTTAGTTTTTGGAAGGACAGGTAGTAGAGTATGTTTTGCTTACCTATACCGATAGCACGGCCGACAGGAGAACCAAAGCCTGTGCCGGCTTGAAACCCAATGTCGAGAGCATACTCGTAACCCTGCCATTCTTCGTAGGTGAAGATACCGCACCAATGAGAGAATCCTAACGCAACGGTTTCATACGAACACAGTGCTTGTGCATTATCTATAAAGATTAGTCTGGAGCACAAGTATTGTCTCTCCCGTGAGAGACTTACATGTATCACTGAGAGTCCAGTCGAGATCACCAGTAATGTTGCTTCTAAACCTTTGGTGAGCATCATGCAGATACACACCTACCCAATCCATGAGTGCTACGCGTTGTCAGTTTTGGTGGAATTTCATTGATTCGCTTCACATTACCGTTCCTGGCTGTGGGCCAGCTCGAATGGTTACACTGCTTGTAGCCTGCGAGTGTGTTGTTGAAGCCTGGCGCTTCAATAGCCAGTTCCAGTGTTGCATTCTGCGGCCATTGCAGGCCAAAGAATCCCGCAAGAAAGTATTCTGCCGATTCCGTCATACGCCTCTGGGTGGTACTCCGCACAACAATCTTGCTACCGTTGTTGGGATACAAGTGGCCGTACTGATAGTAGTGCAAAGTGCCGGATTGGAATAACTCGTATTTGCCGTTCGGGACCAGAATCTCAGCACCGAGCAAGAACTGCCAATCGTTGAGAAACGACAGCGGTCCATGGCCAGTGAATTTCCCAGCAGCATCTGTGAGCTTCTTACCGAGAGTACGCTCGGCTGCCTCGCCACTGACTTCGGGATAGCGGCTTCCGTGGCGATGTACCATGTTCACCCATGTTACGTTAGCACCAGGAGGAACTGGATATTCTTTGACGCCAAAACCACGGGGGTTGGGGAAATAGGGGCTAAGATTGGCAAGGCTTTGGAAGATGTTTTTGTTCTCAGGGTTTCCTGGAATGGGCATTTGCGTTTCCAGAGGCGTGTTTGGTATGTACGAGACACCAGCAAACGGTGCTAGGTTTGTCTGGGCAAGAAACGGGGCAGCGCCCGTCTGAGTTGGGCCTTGGAAATGGCCATCATCAGTTACAAAATAGTCTGGGATACTAGACCTTGTTACTGTTGGCGTAGCTGTTGAGCTTGTTAGTTACCATGTTGGGCTCAGAGAACGGCTGCCCATCATATGACCAGCGTGGTACTAACGCTTCACGTATTGTTGACCTCGAAGAGGAACTTGAGCTCCCAAACCACCACCTTACTGGAATCAGTAATTTCGACCAAAGTTGATGATATTGGCTTTTATTATATTCAAAGCAAGAGGTGCCTGTGAACCGGTATACGCACCCAGGTTAGCCGGATGGAGTGAGTTGAGGAGCTGCAGTGAGAGTTCCCGAATGCCGTGCATGGTGGGGTGTAGCTGCCAGCTCTTACAGGTGCCTGGCAAGGTTCAAGATGGACGTGTGTGAAAGCCCGCTGTGAGGACCGTATTAGGTTGCAGATACACGCAAGCTTGGATCACAGCAGCTTGTACGCGTCGTTGCCAACACTGATGCGGTCGCGAGAGCTTCAGGTTGTCAACAAAGCAGCTTAAGCTTGGGCCATGCGTCTGAAGTTTGATGTGACGCAATTGCGTGGAGTCTAACACGGTATTCCACACCCATGTTGGGAATCCCTCAGCATGCGACAACGGTTGTTTGAAGGCGCCATCACAGGAACGGCAAGGAAGGAGGCGGGACTTGAGTGAAATAGAATTCGAGAAGGTAATTGCGATGCTACCATACGTGCGGGTTACCGAGCCGTTGCAGATACGAGCCCAATGTTGTGGTACCAGACCAGGATGCTAGCCTAACGTAGCTGCATCCTCGACCTGACGATAGCGCTGAGGCAGAAGAGTATACGTTACTGAAATCCTTCGATGATGTTGCTCAGACAAAGGCAGCATCGGATACCTCGGCCAGTACGTATCGCTCAATAACGTTCTGTAACAAGAGATCTACCATGATTGACGAAGAATGCACTTGGTGTGTAATATAACACACCATGGTTTCATCGTTGCAGATTGTTCATGTACTCATCACAATCCGACGCGAGTTGGCAGGCAAGTTTGGTCGGGTTCGAGTTCGACTCTGCCTTTTATAGCAGGTGTCACTCTCCATGTTTAGCTCCAAATGGCGCACCACACAAGAGGCAGAATTATCCGCATTGTGCTGCCAAGATTCGAGTGGACTGACTTCTTCGGCACGGGCACGGTAAAATGCCCACAAGGTGTAATAAACAAGGCAACATCCAACTACTGGCACACGGGTAAATCAAACACTGGGTGGAGAAGGGCGTTTGTGCTTGTCGGGGTATAATGCAGGGTCCGGTACAGAGTGAGGTTGTTTGGAATAGTGCTTCACACGTAGATAGCAAAAAGCCAAAAAGAGGTACATGCATCTTGCAGTTCCACCAAAGAGATGTGTTGTCAACGGTAATGCATGTAAAACTGTTGCTGGCAGCCCAGAGAGTTTGGTAATTTTGGGAATGGTCAGGGCCAGTTGGCAGGCTGCTGAGGCGCGCGGCTGACCGAGCTAGGGGTCACATGGAAGCGCAGGAAACCTTTTGAGCAGTTCAGTAACAAGGCGTTTGCAGAAGTTGACCTCGGTTGCTATAAACTGAGCGTTATAGGAGGACGCGTAGTCGTCGGTCATTCTGCGGTGTGTTATGTCCAGCTCTTGGGCCCTCCCCCCTCATCATGTATCCGTACATGCATGACTTGCAGCACGACAGATTGGCAGCTACATTCATCGGGTGCAGGACGGCATCCCGAAATCGCAAATGGTAGTAGTACCGGCCATGCAGCCCTACCGGAGATATTGTCCAGTGGCCCCAGGTCCAGTGATATAACGGCGCAACAACGGCATGTCTTTACTTGGGTAGATAGATTAGTTACCTCATTGGGCAAATTCGATACTTCCAGGTGTTTGAATGACTTGGAGAGGTTGCGTGATTACAAGCTGAAGCGGGTATCGGACCGATTTTGGACTTGGAGCGTGGTGCGCTGGGAAGAACCCGGATAGTGCGATTCCATGAATCAGGTACTCTGTGCTAAAGAACCACCGAAGAACGAAAAGTGGAATTGGCCTAGGGAGATGCCGGACCAACGATGATGCAAAGCGAGCGGGGAGAGGGAGTTAGCATCATGCAAACGTATTGATTGAGGGAATTAGGCGAGATGGTTTAACCAGTGCACGTGCTGTTTGACAGCGCGGCAAGAGTGACAGGAGCCGCCTTGGGGCGGCCAGGGGCAGCGCTTTTGGGACGCCACTATGGGCGCTGGTATGCACATGACTGTGCTGAAGCATGTTCATACATCCATAAGAGTGGCAAAGGAAACGACCGTTGCAAAGCATGTAGAGAGTACCAGTTGCATCAGTTGAGACAGTAAATCGGTGGCCGCGGAGACTTGTCACGACATGAGGCGATCGGTGACTCGTAGGAAACCGTGTAAGCCTTGCCTGCATCACTCCGTGATGATCGTCGGTGATGGTGACGGGATACTCGAATGTAATACGCTGACAGGCAGAGACGCGGCGGTAGAAGGGGCGGACCGACTGATATGCAAATGCAAAGATGGTATCAAAACCGACGGTTGCCGAGCACAAATTACTCCAACCCAACTCTGGCAGGATCCATGTCAGCCAAGGAGGTTGGTTGTGCTACTGCTACTGCTACTGCTACTACTGTTTGCTGCAGTCACTGTCGCTATTGTTGCACTGGGAGTTGTACTGTACAAATGTGTGCCACACCAATGAGCCGTATTCCCGAGATCATCGGGCGGCAGAAACAGCGGTATCTTTGAGTGCTCTGCTACATTGGAGATTGAGGAGAGTAGGGCCATTAGCGAGATGCGGATCGCACCGGGGAGGTGGACCCGAGTGTAGTGAAACGAGTGATTGGCAGACGAAGGTATTATTATTATGATTTCTTTTTCTTTTGGACGTTGAACGTCATGATCCTGGGGATCGTCATGTTGAGTGCACCGGGGCGGGCGACTAGCAGTCGCGAACGTGAGACAAATTTTGCAGCTAGGCGAGGGCGGGAAAAGTCCCGCGCAGTCATTGGGTTTGGTGGTTGGAGAGGACTTGGAGCAGATGATTGAGAGTCGGCGGAGGCAGGCCAAATGGAGGCACAGCGAGCGGCCTGGTCAGCGTCCGGGGTTGCAGTAGTACTCGGGCATGATGATCAAACGCAAATTTCGTCATAGGCGGTCGGGGGTGCGGAGTCGGGGAGGCATGGCAACTCTCAGGACGTTGCAGCAGCCAGAGAAGAGACGGGTACGAGGAGAGGAGAGGCAAAGGGACCTCGCAGTGGCAAGATAAAGGAGCAACTGGTACGAAGCGGTTGTAGTGGTGGTGGTGTGGTGGTATTGTCGTTGGTGATGGTAGTGGGAATAGTACTAGCAGATTGGTCACAACGGGCAACACAGCCAATCTCAGCGAGCATCGTAAAAGCGGCAGGCGACAGCGGAGGGCGCCACAGGGTCCTTGCGGCCGATCTTCTCGAGATTGGGCGTGCAGCGTCGACAGAGTAGACAAGCCAACAGCAACGGATCAGCGGGGGCCAAAGCCAATGATGGGCGACAGGCAGTGTGCGCGTGGCCAGCATGACCCGCAATGCATCGGGTGAGAGAGGGAGCCTGCAACGCACTGGAAATTGGCGGGTGGGTGGCATGTTGGCGGGGCCTGACAGCACCGCACAGCAACGGGCGCTGGCCGTGAGGCGCAGAAGCAGAGCAGCGCGTCGTCATCGTCGTAATTCAGCAAAGAGAGATCATGATGGAACAAGAGGATAGGGTGACTGAGTACGGGCGGCTAGCGGAACCCGTGGCAGAGTTCAGGAAAATGATGTCAGTCCTGTCCGCCGCCGGAACGCCGAATGCAGTCAGCGATCGGCGCTGCCCATGTCGTACACAAGGGCACAGACGACGTCATGGCCCTACGGGCTTGTCGTCGTTGGCTGCTGGGAGCTGTCGCTTGTTGCTGTCGCTGGTTGTGGTGACGATGTCTTGTCCAGCCTCACCCATCCCAGGCTCTTTTCAACGGCTGCCGCGCCCCCCATCGCTCTCCTCCACCTTGCCCACCACGCCTTGCCCTTGCCGTAGCACTGCCGCGTGCCTCTCTTGTCTCTCAGTCCGTCTCTTGTTGGTCTCATTTTGTCTCGTCTCGTCTTGTCTTGGTCCCTTCAGCCGCCGCGCCCCCCTCCCCCCCTTTGCGGAGCTCTGCCTCGTGGCCATACATTGTTGCTCGGCCATCTCATACGCTAATTGACCGCTTCAAAGTCATCCGAGTCGTTTCGGTGGGTGCGCTGCCCTTGCCCTGGTCGGTGCCGATCAGTACATAACACCCATCCCTCCCCGAGGGCGTGCGCAACAGGCCGTGACACGACAGCGACTCGGGCAAGTGAGGACAAGAGTGCCCATTTCAAAAACAAACAATTCGACCAGGCGGCCGCCGTCGCATTCGTGTCCGCTACAGCGACAGAGCTAGGCTGGTATTGCGCCTTTTGCCGCCGCCGCCACTAGCACAGGCAGCAGACAGGGATAGTCGTCTCGGAAGACCCTGAAGCAGCATCGGGTTTAGCGCGTGACCAGGGCCCCACCCACTCTAGCATCCTTCCACATCAACCAGCCTTGGCCTGAACCCACCCACGGCATCCTCTTGCCGGCCCTCGCCCATCAACCCGTCTCCTCCTCCGTCCCTAAACAACCTACCTATTCCTCGCCAGCACCCGCTCGAGCCCTGCCCCGTGCCAATGATCCCGCACATTTCAGTCGACTCCTACCCATCCTCCTGTCCCCCTCCTCACGACCGCCGCCCCTCAGACGACATGTCCACCTCGTCGTCAAACTCGTCTGTCAGCGACAAGGACATGACTGCCGACCCCACCCTCCAGCCCAGGCCCCGTCTCGGGAGCAGGAAGTCAAGCGGCACCATCATAATACCCCGCGACAGCCCCAATGTCGAGATGAAGGAAGAAGAGGAGGAGTACGACGACGGCGATGCGCGCACAATGAGCCCTCGTCGCAGCAGCGAAGAGATTGAGAAGATGGGCCAGGACGCCCGCCAGGCCTTGATAGAGTGAGTGCCTGTCCTGTCCTCTCCACCACTGCACTGCACTGCACTGCACTCTACACCCTCGTTCCTTGCGCCTGCAGCAAAGCTAATCCATTTCCGCCAGACAAGCCAAAGCCCTACAAGCAAGCCTCATGGAAATCGTCGACCGCGTCGAAGTCGTAAAGTCGGAACACGAAAAGCTCGAGGGCGGCAACAGGTTCCTGCAATCGTGCGTCTTCCCTCTGCAACCATCAAATGCCAATTCCTCATACTGACCCCGACCAGATATATTGGCGAACTCATGCAAACAAGCAAGCTGACCTCGGCTGGCGCTGGAAAGGCCACCAAGGTCAAGGGCAAGGGCAAAACCGTCAAATAACAATCAGAGCTTGTATCTACTCACATACGCCCTGTGAGCCCTTACCGTGTCGGCCTCCCTCCTAATCCTCGACTCATCATGGACACGACCCATCCATCCAGTCCGCACTACCACACAGTCATGATGGTCTATTGTCTGACATACTGACCACCAACTACCACCTCCACAACAACATCAACAATTATCCCTTCAATACACGGACGGCACTTATACGTCGACCGCGTTTACGAGCATCTGCATAGCGGTATGGGTCTGGGAAACTGGCGTTCATCATCGTCGTCGTCGTTATCGTCATTCCGCTTTCGATTCAGCCTACAGCTTTCTGTCTTATCATCTTACGACAACCATTGCGACTTGCTTCCCACTTGGCTGGCTGCTTGTCGTTAAATTTGAAATTCCGCGATTATACCACGGCACAATTGCTGCACCCTTGATGATTGGGTTGCAATTGGCTGACACCTTTGTTTTTCTTCTGGTCTCTACACTTTTGGGTCACGACATTCTACCGTGTCGTTGGAGTTTTGTTTTTGTTTTTGTTTTTACATCCCGATTCTATACTACACATGGCATATCTTGTATGATACGCAAATCGTCTTTTTTTTTGAGTTGCGACGGAAGAAGACCATTGATATTCGGAGTAGTCTTCAGCCCATAGCTGTAGTATGTTAAGATGGTGACAATTTTAAAGTCGGATTATATCTTATTGGGCGTTGAGGTAGTGGCTCTTGCTAAGGCAAGCCAAGGAAAACTTTTCATATTTCTCGAGATAAGCTTAGTTGGCAAAAATCTAACCTTATTATCTACCGTCTTTTCGATGACAACACCATGCAACATCTACTCAGGTTACTCTGAACCCCTTACCGTTTCGACCTCGTCACGCCGTGTCCGGATCCGCCAAGGAGCATGCCATGTATCGATACGGCAATGGCTATTGCGACATCACTATTTTATTCACTTTTCATTAGCCCTTTTAGCACATGCATAAGCTTAACAGCGCAAACACCCACTGCCCCATAGCCCCCCAATCCGCCCGTAGGTCCGTCCGCCCGTGCAGCCTGCTTTTGTCGGGTGCAAGGCATTCGTGCCCAACCGGGTCCCTGCACCTGCGGATCAGGTTGTGGATTGCTGTACGGTGAGAGACCCATGCCGATATTTGATTACCGCTGGTGTTGCGATACAACTTGAGTGTTGTGGACATGACAAAGACAAGTCTATTGCCCATATGCATCTGTATATGCATGCATTGTTTAAACAGGAAATCAAACAATAATAAAAGTGTAAGTGCTTGTTATACCTGCCACGCGTACCTGACTTTGCTGCCACCGTTCCATGTACGTATGTACAACGCAATCAACACCACACACTTCCTCACCCTTACCACCTCCCCTCTACCAATTACCAAAAAGGAAAAAGACATGGCATAATCCTCTCCTATCACATCTCCCCCCGCCCACCCAATCATGCTACCCCTAAAAGCCATCACCTCCATCTCTCATTCTTACCCACTTTCCATCTCCCAAACACACATATCAAGCAAGCGAGCACTTCAAACCCGACACGACGGCGCAAAAATGACAAGCAAGCGACAAGCGACAAACCAGCGAAGAAAGCAAGAAAAAAACTAACACCACGAACCCCACGCCCATCCCACCACCACAGTGCCGGATACCCGGTGGGGTCCACGGAGCTAACCTTTCCCATCTTACATACGTACATGCTTTTTCCACGGTACTTTACTAGCCTAGCCCCCAAACCAAGTCCATTCATAGTGTATACCTATCAGCTCCATAGCGGTAGAATATCACTATCCTTGACCTTGGGTTTTGGGGCACATTGGTATTTGAAACGCCCCAACGGGAAGCAGAAAGAAAAAGAAAAAGACACTAGAAGCCCATCCATTCCGCGGATCTTTGCTTAGCGTATGCTTAGGCTTGAGCTTAGGCTAAGGCTTGAGCTTGGGTTCATGGGCGGGGCAAATGTTGGGCTTGCGAAGACACGGGAGTGATAGGAGGAAAGAAGATGTAGTAGTGACGCGCAAGGTTGATTTGATTTGGTTTGGTTTGGTTTGGTTGGATGACGGGGTGCATGGTGTGGGAAATAAAGGAAGGGGTGTGAAACTGGTAATGCAGCGAGCGTAATGACTACGATACTGGTCTGATGGGTTTAAACTAAAGAGGTAAGAAAAGTGAAGCATATTGATTTTCACTACGTTGAATATGTTTCCCCCTCGTTTTCCCCGGTGTGTATAGATAGATACATAGGGAGAGATCAAGACACATGTATCTTGTATCAACGCCAATATAGACTTCGTCTCTATCTCATACTGCCTTCTCAATCCTCAAATGCCTTGGACTTTCTCGCACGGGTATTGAGAGTGAAAATACATCAAATTCAGTCCTCACGTGCCAGTTGTGGGCGTTGATGAGTATGACGCGACTCGGATTTACCGCGCCAATCTACTATAAACTACCCTCTGTATCATCGCATACATCGTTGAAATTATCATACCTTTGCTCTCTAGCACTCTGTGACGGTGTGTCCAAGGAAAGTAGTACCGGCGACCTCGCCCTTATTGCAAGATCTCATCAATACCTATCGTCTGAAAGAACAATGGTATGCAGTGTTGTCTCCTCACAAGTGAACCAGCATCAAAAAGATATCGGCTTATGTTCATGACAGTACATCAGGCGCAACAATAAACGTTCAACGACTAGCAGTTCGAATCCAGCAAGTAGGCAGCTTCCCGCTTATTATCTAGCTTCGTTTGTCATACAAGGCATGGTTACACTTGAAGTATCTCCATGGAATATCTGAACGGACCAAATACAAGGAACTCCGCCTGTGATTTGCTGCAACTTAATCGATTCTCTGGACATACCCAATACCCATACGCTTAGAGAAGGAGCCGAGTAGAGGTCGAAACCCACGTGTATATTCGAGATACATACCGTATGTATCTATCTGTCAAAAGGCCCATGATATATACCGTAAGACCCCATCGCATTCCAAAATATCCGTATATGCGCTTCTCCACCGGAGTCTCGTCGCATGGTAATCTGTGACACAATATCGAAGCAGAGCATGCTATGGTTTTTCTCTTCCCCAGAATAATGATATACTTGGACTAGAATCCCTAAATCCAGATGTTCAACTAAGCCCGTTATTGTCCATGCTACGCATTATCAGCACACTCCATAGCCCCCCTCCCTCCTGATTCAAGAACTGAAGTAGACCAAATACCCAAAGGAAAAGCCGTGAGGATGAATAACCAAACATATGCGTACAGGACAAGCAATTTCACATAACCGTGTAGGAAAGCCCCTCACCAAGGCCCATTTGTACCGATGCAACAACCAGCACCTATGCTTAGACTTGGGGGTGCAACCACACGCATCAACAGCCACTAGATCAATTCTTCAACCACCCTCCCTCAGTACACCAACACCGACCCAACTCTATCGCTAACTTCCCTTTAAAAATAAATATATACTATATCAACCTACCGAAGACCCTACAACAACCCCCCACCGATAAAAGCCACGCACCGCAGCACAGTAAAACTACTCCCCTGGGCGCTACCATTGCTTCCTACACTACAAGCAAAGACACCTCATCGTCTTCTCTTTTACTGCAAATCCGTCGACTAGCTCTTGTACTAGCTTTCCATCGTACATGTTAATCACACTCAGTCTCATCGTTTCTGTTTTTTGCGCGCGGGCTCCATGTGCGTTTTAACAGTGGAAGGGAGTTGTCGAGCGACCAGGCCATGTCGGGGTGCTTAGTGACTTGTACAGGGCTTGCACACTCTTCTTCTTCTTCTTCTTCTTCTTCTTTGGATGTGTAGAGGTAGCTGGGGAACAAGAAAAGGTACGCTTGGGATGATTGGGATGACATGAATTTGTCGGAGTATATCTTCCTAAGTCCTCACACGAGCTCTAGGTATTACCTTTTGCTCCCACAGGGGTGAACTATACGCCAGATCATTCGCTCGTATATACATACATGTTTCTCTTGCTGGCTTTAGCTGACATCATGTATACTGATTTCAGTTGTGTATACTTGCTTTCGTCTCTCGTCGTGGAGTAGAAATATTACTTACTTTGTATCCGCCGTTTCCAGTATACCTCAGAGATGACAATGGTAGCAAAAAGCCTGGCGTTAGAAAAAAACCATAAAAGATACATCACTTCACACCATGAGAAAACTCAATAAATCTTCCTTGTCAAAATTCGACTAAGTGTACACAAAATACAGGTCTTGCAGGCCGTTCGGGCAAAAAACGCTCACAGCTGCCAACTCTATAACTCTACACCACCACCACCTACGTTGTCATCTTTTCACTCGTACACACACGACTTTGCTTTATGAAAGCATCCTGCTCATGTCGTTCCTGATGCGGTTGTAGTCCAAGAGACCCTCGATCTGTCCAACCGCCGAGATGGCAATGTCCTTGTCCCACAGCCTGTTGCGGGCAAACTGCATCACATCCTTCTCTGTGATGCGGCCAACAACACGCTCAACCTCCTCGGGTGATAACCGGCGGCCGGTGGTGACAATCTGGCGACCAATGTCCTCGGCAACGGCAGTGGTGCCGTCAAGGGCAAGGAGGATGGAGGCCTTGAGTTGAGCCTTGGCGCGCTCGACCTCAGCAGAGCTAACATTCATGGAGAGGCGAGTCCATTCGCGGAGGGTGAAGTGGACAAGGTCGTCGAGCTGGGTCAGGTTGGAGCTGTTAAGGTAGATACCCCAGAGACTGGAAAAAGTGTTAGCGTCATGATCCCCACAATTTTTGTTACATCACAACATACCCAGTGTCAGAGTAGCTGGTAGAGAAGCTCATGAAGCTGTTGGCCAGGGCGTGTTGAGAGACAAAGTTGCTGAGCTTGCTACCAAGGTAATCAGAGGTACCCATGGCACGGTCCCAGTTGCCAACAATAGCCTGAGTGACGAGCGCAGTGAAGTAGTCGGGGTCGCTCCAGCTGACACCCTCGACGGCAATGGCGATGTTGGCAGTGCCCATGGTGTCGTCACGGAGACGGACCTCGGATCCAATGAAGTCAGGCTTCTGCTTCTGCTCGGCGGCGAGCGACTTGGCAGAGTAGTCCTGGGGCTCTGAAGGAAGGTTGGCAAAGTACTTCTCGGCGAGGTCGACAAGCTGCTGGTGGGGGATGCCGCCGGCGCCAACGAGGACCATGCGGTCAGCAGTGTAGTTGGTCTTGATGTAGTTCTCGAGATCGGCGCGCTGGATGCTCTGAATGTTCTCCTTGGGTCCGAGGATGGTGCGGCCGAGGGGCTGGCCCTGGAAGGCGGTGGCGTGAAGGTGGTCGAAAACAACCTCCTCGAGCTGCTTGTCTACCTCTTCCTGCTCGCGGAGGATGACATCACGCTCGCGCTCGATGGCGGCGGGCTCGAGCTTGGAGTTCTGGAGGATATCGGAAAGGATGTCGACGGCTGCGGGGACATCGTTGTTGAAGGCCTTGGCGTAGTAGACGGTGTTTTCGCGCTGTCACGTCATCAATATCCGGGGCGTGAAGATGCGTCTCTTATCAGGCGCAACGTACCGAGGTGTAAGCGTTCAAGTGTCCGCCCATGTTCTCAATCTCGAGTTCCAATTGCTGCTGGGTGCGCTTCTGAGTGCCCTGTTTTGTCTCTGCATCAGCGTCGTCCTGTCGACTCGCATTGCCATTGCTATTGGCGGTTTGCTGTGTGTCCGTACCTTGAAAGCGAGATGCTCCAAGAAGTGTGCAGTTCCATTGGTCTTGTCCGTCTCTGCGCGGCTTCCAGCATCGATCCACACACCGACGGTGGAGGTCTGGGCCCACGGGGAGTGCTCAGTAGCAATCTACACACTGGGGTCAATTGCAGTCCTGCTAGCTTCCAGCATCTGTGGCATACCGTAAAGCCATTGCCGAGGGTGGTCGACTCGGTTTTTGCGCCGTAGGAAATGGGAGTGGCCAGGCCTCGTGTCAAAGGCGACTGTCTCGATGACTTGATGGCGTTGATGGCGGAGCGAGAGCGCATGCTCTGCTGCAGGTTGAGTGCGAGCCGCCGGGAAGCCATTGCGTCTGCTCGCTGTGCAGGGGAGGAATGGAGATGGGGCGGTGATGGGGGGCGTTGGGGTTGAGATTCGTCGAAGCTGCAGCTTCTTGGCCTAGGTTGAGGTGGATTGACGTTCGAAATCTGCTGTCACGGGATTTTCCGGCTTCCGCCGCTGGCCAATCACCATCGCAGGGACGTCAGCATCGCTCATCCGAGGCATTGTCGTCAACATCTGTTCGACCGTTCCGGGATATCGTCTTGCGACCTCCCACTTCCCACTGCCTCTATCCCCGCCAGCTGCCTCGCTCCAACCACTGCAATGGCTTCCATCATGCGTCCCGGCCTCCTCAGGCAGACTTGCATCAAGCCCCAAGCCTCGCAGCGCATGCTGTCGACGGCCAGCTCCACCATCAACCGCCCGCTCGCCCACCAACTGCGCCCAGCTTTCCAGCGCTCAGCCATTCCCCAGTCCACCCGCGTCGCCGCCTTCCACGCTACCCAGCGCAACCAGATCTTGCCCCCACTACCTCAGAAGATTCAAGGTACCGCCAACGACCCTGTGCCTGTGCCGGAGCCAGACTATGCGCATGGTAGCTATCACTGGAGTTTCGAGAGGTACGACTGGCAACCCAACCTCATGGAGAGCTGTGAGAAGGGGGAATAAACTCTTGCATCGTGTTTTTTTAAAGCATCACAAGCTGACAGTGGTGTAGGATTATCTCTGCTGGCCTGATTCCCTTGACCATTGCGCCCTTTGCTGCTGGGTCGCTGAACCCAGTTACTGACTCGATTCTCTGTGCACTTTTGGTCGTGCACTCGCACATTGGCTTCGAGTGAGTGTTTCCTGTCTGACCTAGACACTCACCATAGACTAACATGCCCAGGTCATCCATTGTCGACTACTTCCCTAAGAAGCGTGTCCCTCTTGTCCGCAACTTGGCTATGTGGGCTCTCCGTATTGGAACCGTTACTCTTGGTGTCGCTCTCTACTCATTTGAGACCAATGACGTTGGTATCACCGAGGCTGTGGCCAGGCTGTGGCGCGCGTAGAGTGGAAACTGCATTCATTGAATACAAAGTGGGGGCGGGGACCTATGTACATCTAAATACAAACCAAGGCTGTGTATTCTTTTTGTTCACAAACACGAAGCATTTAAAGGTTCACATGAGTGACGTCGACTCGTTCTCTAGTACGATTTAATGAGTGGCCAAACATGGCCATTCGTTTATTTGACGCCCGCACAGGAGAAATGAATGTAAAGCGTACGGGTATAGGGTATGATGTCTTGATTCCTCCCGTAGATAAACTTCACCGAACTCCTCCATCTCCTCTCATCTATATTGATCATTATATCTTTTTCCAGTCTGCTACGCTGTTTAATAGAAAAGGGAGGTACCTAGCAATCATAACACCGACGTAGCTAACATAGCCATAGCATTGGGTCCTAGACTCGATGGCGTTTTGATCACACGATGTAGAACAGGTACACTAACATGTAGCATACATTAGTTATCCTCTGTTCCTTCAAAAGTAGTTATCTATGCCACAGATCCCTCACATTCAGTCGTAGATGCACATTGTTTGTGAAAATAAGTAATGGTCTTCATTCTGAAGTCTTCTGACAAGAATTGCAAGGAATCGTGGAAACATAATGACCATCTATCCTCTCTCTAAGTGTACCAAGGATACTGTTGACGTCAACATCTACATCTGAGACCGGTGGAACCATGAATGTTGAGGGGCATACAAGAGGCGACTACATACGCCGCATACTTGTAGGAGTTTGACAGTATAATGGAAAAAGTTTGAATGAATGAAGTGTAGACAGGATGAGAATTCGGAGTCTAACAAAGCGCACCCGGCCTGAAGCACGCTAGGATATACTACCCTCGATGCCACCAGAAAATGATGAGTAAGAACATCATCAACTCTTACCAAGATACACCATACCATTTAACCCCTGCCATTTTTGCGTCTGATATCATATTATCTAGTTTATGCCTTGGCCTCAGCAGGAGCCTCACCCTCAGCCTTGGGTGCATCGGTAGCGGGCTCAGCAGCGGGGGCGTCACCAGCAGGCTCGGTCTCGGATGATGTCCAGAGGGTCTTGAAATATATTAGCGCTTGTGTTTGCAGTCAAAAGACATGTCAGAAGCTTACCAGGTTGTCCCTAAGGAGCTGCATAATGAGGGTAGAGTCCTTGTAGCTCTCCTCAGACAGGGTGTCGAGCTCTGTATTCATGTCAGCTATTGTATACAAGCTGTGTGTATGTCTTGAACATACCAGCAATGGCATCGTCGAAAGCCTGCTTGGCCAGTTGGCAGGCCTGGTCGGGCGAGTTAAGGATCTCGTAGTAGAAGACGGAAAAGTTAAGGGCAAGTCCGAGGCGGATGGGGTGGGTAGGGGCCAGGCTGGAGGCGGCAACCTCGGTGGCGGCCTTGTAAGCCTCAAGAGACTTGTCGGCAGACTCCTTGCGCTTGTCACCGACAGCGAACTCGGCAAGGTAGCGGTGGTAGTCGCCCTTCCTGTTAAAGGATATAGCGGTTAGCAAAGACAGCGCAGAGTGGCGCATGTGCGAGCTCCTTACATCTTGTGGTAGAAGACCTTGGACTCGCCGCTCTCGGCAGAGGGGATCAAGTGCTTGTCAAGGCACTCAAGAATGTCCTCGCAGATCTTGGCCAGCTCAGCCTCGATCTTCTGGCGGTACTCCTTGATAAGAGCAACCTGGGCCTCGTTGCCCTTGGACTCCTCCTTCTGCTCGATGGAGGTGACGATTCTCCAGGACGCGCGGCGAGCGCCGATGACGTTCTTGTAGGCAACGGAAAGGAGGTTTCGCTCCTCGACAGAGAGTTCCTGGTCCGCAGAGGCAACGGCCTTCATGTTCTCGACCATCTCTGTGCCAGGTTGTCAGCTCGTCTGGTCACCGCCTGCGTGACATACGTGCTTACCCTCATAGCGCTCGGCCTGCTCGGCCAGCTTGGCCAGGTAAACGGAGTCTTCGTAACCCATTGTGTAGCCTGTTTGCACGTCTGTTAGCTAATGTGAACCGGGACCGAAACGCAGAAAGAGCGCAATCGGATGCTATCGCAATTGTTGGGCCGTAAGAGGCCCAGTGTGCGCTATTATCGTGATGCAGACAAAATCGCCCTGATGCAGTCCACTCCTCATTGTTTCGTGTGCTGTAATCAGGGCACGGAGAATGCGGCAAGTGGAGCTACGTCAATTGCCTGCGTAGCCTTTGCACCTGGCGGCGGCGGCGGTGGGCGCAAAGAGGGGCGCTCAAGCTCTCCCTCACGGGTCTCCGAAGAGAGCGCCGACACACGGCCACCACCGCGACAACAACCATGGCGGGCGTGGATACAGGCGGGTTGGTCGGCTGAGTGTGATGACAGGCACGAGGGGCGTTGTCGTGGTAGTTGTCGTTGCGGCAAAGGGCGCAAATTGCAGCTGTCTGGGGGGGCTCTGGGGGGGTGTGCGTGACGAAATGCGGTGACTGACTTACGAAGAGAAAAGTGGAAGTAGAGAGGGGGCTAGGTGTGTGGGTGAAGGCGACGATGTGGTGCGGACAAGAAAACAAGGTGGGAGAGTCGTGGTGGTCAAGGGCGGTTTGGGTTGAGTTATCAGAGGAGGGGAGTTTGGAGGGAGAGAGAACCCGACTCGGCTTGGCGTCGATCACGCCTGCCTGTGCTTGGTCGTTTCACACGGCCCAGAACAAGGGCGACCTTTCGCCTCATTGACAGGCGAGCAGCGCCCGTCACCGCCAGAGGGGCCATTGCATGGCTTTGTGCCTGCCCGTCTGCCTGTGTGCAATCGCTGCGAGGTTGAGGGCCGTCTTGAACTGCTCCGCCAGGTTTACATTGCCAAGCCTGTGTACGTACATGCTACATACCACATATGTACATATGTACGCATGTACACACTACGATGGTGGCTGCCCCACCGGACACGCCTGGGATGACAGCTACGACGACTCGACTCGACCGGATGGGACTGTGCCGCGAGGGTTGGACATGGCGTCTGCTCCCCCTTAGACGACATATGCATGGACTTTGCGAACCCACTGAACGCCATGATTGCCATATGTGACCAATTATCATATACGCTGGGCGTTGGCATGAACAGGTCCTGACAAGTCGCTGTACTGTCTAGCACGCCATGGCACCTGTTATCTGGTCACTGGTACAGGAATCGGGCAAATAGCACCATAGCGCAACACTGTTGGCTGGACGCTGCAATGCATCTAGTCAGCATGGCCTTTGCATTTGGATACCCGCAGCCATCTCATCGCTCACAGACATGCCCGGTTTGTGCTGAATCAGGGTCCAAGCGGGAATCTGGCCATGTGCATCTGCCTTGACCCGGGATGGAGATCGCGTCACGTGTTTCCATCAACCAATGACGCAAACGTCCAAGCTCCCCCCAGGCATCGACTGTGATCACTCCACCTCAACGCTCAATTGGCATAAAACTGCATCAAGCTCCTCCAATTCCTTCATCTCCTACTCTATCCCCAATTCCCACACAATGCTTCGTACATCCATCATCAAGAGCGCGCGCTCAATCGCCGCTCCCCGCTACTTCTCCGCATCAGCTCTGCGCCTTACAGAGGGAGCCACCGGCTCCGGTACCTCGAGACCGACGGGAACTGCTGGCGGGCAAGTACAACCCTCTGCCAAAGCTACCAATGCCTTGACTCTGTACTAACTGTGTTAATAGCGACGCCTTCACCAAGCGTGAGGCTGCCGCCGAGGAGCTCTACATTCGTCAAGAGGAGAAGGCCAAGTATGCGCACCTTGTACCCCAGATGACGATACATCCACGCTATATCACACGCAAATGGTCTGCAGTACACAGCTGACGATATACAGGCTTTTGGCCATCAAGGAAAAGCTCAGGCAGCAAAGACAGCACATGGACGAGCTGGACAAGCACATGTCAGTAGTTTCCTTGATTTGCGGCTCCCAAATACAGAGAGACTGACCGTGACCCAGCGACGAAGTTATTAAGGAGTCTGAGGCTTCCGGCCAAGGCGAGCAGAAGTAAAACGTTGCCGTTATTACCAAATTCAATCGCGCTGGGGCGACCCATGCGTTGATGAGTCTATGAGAAGATAAAATAAACACAATCTCGAGCTTCTAGCTTTACAATCAGCTTTCCCCGTCCAATTCCTTTCAACAGTATTCATTCATACCTGGTTGCAGCCCAAAACATGGACAGGTCGCATCTGTAAAAGCCAGGATTCGTGCCGGCGTTCATTTTATGTGGCTGGGGTCAAAGACGCTAAAGAGCAGTTGCATCTAGTCCACTACATGCACATCGAAATTCAGGTTAATAGCCGTAGCTGATCATTCTAGAACTGCCGTTTGTGCTCTGCGCTTTCTGCGATGTCGGAGCCAAGTTGATAGAGGACATCGGCACAACGCCCGGCCGAGGTGCGCCATTCACACAAAGTAACTGCCTTGGTCTCTCGCAATTCTGTCTCCTTAAGGGCTCCTGGATCCGTCCCATGGTCCACACATATTGTCCCAGTTGAAGCTCGACCGCTAGTCGATCTTTCTGTTTTGCCGTCCTGGTTGAAGCCACTGACCATGAAACATCCTTGTATTCTCACATGTTTTCCAGCCTCCAAAATATCCATCATCCGAAGTTGAATTTTTCGCAATCCCTGACCACAATGTTTAACGCACAGACTATACAAAAGAATTCACAGTGCAGATAGCATGTCTTGCGATGGAGGTACGACGATAGTAGTGGTTTGATGTGCTTTTGTGTGGGTCATTTCTCCACAGCATACGCCTACAGCAGCTACCTTTTGAGGCTGCAAGTCCACGCGTCTAACAACTCGTCATTATCGGCCCATCTCGGAGCGCCTCTGGTGGCAACATGATTGGGGGGCTTTACTTTTGTGAGTAAAAACAGGTCCTGGGGCTGCCAAGCAGGGACGTACGGCAGGGATCCCTATTCTAAGCCGCCAACATGGACATGGTTACCGTCACCTACACAGACCCTGGTTTGATGCATCTCACTACCCTGACCTGTAACAACCGTCGTCGTCGAGATCCTTCTGAAGCCTCACTCGCTCGGTCCGACCAATCTGACGAATCTCTTGGCTATCTTGCAGCAGATCTCATCCCGCACTCTCGTATGCCTAACCAGGCAATGCATGCTTCTTTTACAACACCACCCTTGCTCTCTCACAGTGCTTCTCGTTACCCAACCCGCGTCAAAGTCAGCAAAAGACGTCATTTGCATCATCACTCTGACCTCGATATAGAGATCCTGGAGCTGGTGCCCACCTGTTGCCCACATCAACGAATAAGACCTAATCAAGAGGCTGGGTCGGCGTCGAGAGGCTATCAAGAGATGATATCGGACAAAGGCTGGCGGTCAAAGGCCGGTGGCAGGGTCTTACTCATTGATCTGGGCTATGAGCATATATGATCGTCGGTGTTCGCTCAAGACGACCAACTACAGATTCAATTCAAACGTTCATACCTAAACACTTACAAGGATCCTTTGTCTTTGATTATACCTTATTCACTGGTTTGTTTGCCGAGACTTTATACCCACTATCGAACTACAAGTTCCAGCCAAACATCACCAAGACCCATCACTTCATGTCCCGATCAAATAGCACTTTCCGTCAGTTCTATACTGGGAAACTTCCTGATGGATCAATAGTAGAGTCGCCCATGCCTCTGCACGATTCTTCGTCTGGCGATTCCAGACAGGAGCTGCTTCGTACTCCTGTCCAGGGATATCCAGCACGTCTCGACGCCCGCATGGAAACTGAACCCCCAGCCGTACCTCCACTCGCGCCCTCGCGCCCGCGAAGGTCATCCCAGAGTGTCTCAAATCATCCAGTCCCTTCTGTGGAAGAACACCCAGAAGATGAACAAGAACATCGGGTACATCAACACCGCACCAACAGACAACATACACGTCCTCCTGTTGCATATGGAAACTTCCCAGAGCAAAGCGCACGGTATGGGCCTATGCCCAGGAACAATTGGGATATGAACGCATATCCCACTTATACAGACATGCCTGGTAGGCCAAACTACGAAATGTATTACCCGTACTATCAGGATGCCTACGGTCAGCATCCTCATATGCAGGGTACTGGAGGCCGAGGTCCTCCACCCCCGATGCCGAGTGCAGAGCATGCAATAAGGTTACCTTGGATGATCTGGATGGGAAGCAATGCAAAGAATCGTGAGTTTTTCTAATCTCAAATCATGAAGAAGCCTTGCACTCATAGTCGCAACAGATTTTGTCGCTTTTGTGGGTGAGTTTGTTGGAACAACCATGTTCCTCTTCTTCGCCTTCTCAGGCACCCAGGTGGCCAACATCAGGTCCGCAGCCGCACCCCAGGACAACACGACGACGGGTGAAGCGGCTGGTTTCTCTCCCATTGTTCTTCTCTACATTGCTCTTGTGTTTGCATTCTCGCTCATGGTCAACGTTTGGGTATTCTTTCGCATTTCCGGTGGCTTGTTCAACCCTGCCGTCACATTTGCCATGCTGCTATGCCGTGCACTGAGCCCTATCCGAGCCTGCTTGTTGTTCGCCGCACAAATGGTTGGAAGCATCTTTGCTAGTTTCCTAGTCAAAGTACTTTTCCCAACCAACTTTAACGTTAGGACTACGCTGGGTCAAGGCACTAGTCTGGCGCAGGGCACAATGATTGAGGCTGTGTTGACCGCAGAGTTGGTCTTTACCATTTTCATGCTGGCAAAGGAAAAACACAAGGGTATGTGACAAGTCTACCCTCTTCTCTCCAGTCGTTTGAACAAAACAACTAACTCACTCTTTCCCAGCAACCTTTATCGCACCTGTAGGCATCGGTTTGGCATTATTCATTGGTGAGCTCGAGGCGTCTACTACACTGGTGGCTCACTCAACCCCGCGCGCTCCTTTGGTCCCTGCGTTGTAACCGGTGTATTCGACAAAGACCACTGGATCTACTGGGTCGGACCTGGTGTCGGCGCCATCCTCGCCCTCCTCTTCTACCAATTCATCAAGATCCTCGAGTACGAGGTCGCCAACCCAGGCCAGGACGATGACGGTAGGGATCACGAGAACAACAGCAGAGACGACTCGGAGAAGAGAGAAGGTAGCCTAGACCCCGAACTGGGTAACGCACCTGGACCAGGGCCGGGACTCGTCTTGACGCACAGCGCCAGCGCAGTGCCGTTGGCTACAAGCGCCAGTCCGATGCCGCTGAGTGCAGGCGGTATTGTTCCGCCTCCACCTGCTGCTGCTGCGTCTGCGCCAACTATTGTGCCAGCGAGCATGATGAGTCCTGGTGTGGCAAGAAGCGCGAGTAGGATTAGCGCCGATGGCAAGAGCTTTGTTGTGAAAGAGTGAGAAGAGAATTTAACGAGCATGACGAAGACGAATGTGTTTATGACGATGACGACGATGTTGTGAGCGAGCGGGAGCCGCTCGCTTCAGCGACACACTGATGGATAACTACGGCTGCGCAATAGATAATGGAAAAATTCTCCGTACATATGCAGAAAAAAAAATAGCAACATGATATTTCCCTACCACAGCCTCTTGCAAATCAAGAGAATCATACATAGCTACCAGAAACGCACATCTCCCTTTTCCATCATTATTCCCACGCACACACCAATTCACTTCTATAATTAACCCCCCCCCCCGCCATCGTCTCCCCGCGTCATCCCCATCAGGGAACACAAACAGACGCAAGGTTCGCAACTGTTCTAGAGAGTTGCATTTAGTACGAAATACGCGGCGATCGGTTGACCCCTGTCTGTCTCTTCACCTTAGCGTGTCGCTTGCCTCACTTTTTTTCTTTTGGGCCGAGAGAACGGGTGGATGGAAGGGGTGGTGATGGTGATGGTGGCGGGGCAGGGTGTCACGCATGTGTACATGTAGTGAGTGTGAGGATATGGAAAGGAGAGAAAAAGGTACGATTGCGTTTTGGTGAAGAAGTAGGAGTGAGAGAGGGAATGAGAGAGGGACGTATGTGTTTGTGTGTGTGTGGACGAATATGGCCATGTCGACGCGGGATGAGACTATCGGACGTACAGGTGGGGGCCGAAGCGTGAACTTGAAGCTGGAGATGGTTTCAAGAAGAAGTAATGATTCAAGGCTGATAAGATGGATTGATATAGACATGCTTTTGTTCCTTGTGACTCAGAACCATGTATATGCGCGCGTGCATGTTGGTACATGTGAGAGCGATACTATATTTCGATACAATGCTAATGCCAAAAAAATCTCAATGCAGATAACGAGAACGCTAAAATAACGGGGATAGAAAAGGTAGAACGCAAACGCTATCACAAAGGAAGTATGTGCGAGAGAGGATGAGTGAGGGATGGGCATCTCTCAGCTGGAATGGGGAGTGTTTTTGTTCTTCATCTTCGCGGCATAAAGAGATAAACAAAAAAATCCGAGCTGGGGATGGAAACCCTTTTTTGACAACCCTTTTTTTCTTTTTTTCTTTGTTTTCTTTATTTTCATCGCTGGTAGTTCCCAATCGGGGGTAGTTCGCCGCCTCTGATTTCACTCATGGCGTACCCTGGGCGCCAAGCAGGATGTATTTCACTATATCCTGTATGGCTGTCACGATTGACGGTGGAGCGGGGTGCAGCTTCTATCACGTAACTGATACCATCTTCGGAGGCGTAAGACGGGGGTCGAGGGCCCTCTGCTACGGCCGACGGCGCACGCGAGGGCACAGGTGGAATCTGTTCTGTTACAGAGCCAGCACGTGATTGCGTTTGGTGCGACATTGCACTGCCGCGTTCAGCAAAGTTTTCTACACGCTGCCAGTGGAGGAGGTTTGGATCTACGCGGACGCTACTGCGCCAGAGACCGTAAGCGGGTGGTGGAGGTGGTGGCATGTTTTTCTCCGGGTCGTCATCATCATCGTCGTCGTTATCTAGTACCCTTTCGTTTTCTGCTGCGGCTTCCTCGTCGCGTTGGAGGTGGACACGGATGGGTACAGCAGGTTGGAAGCCCTCGGCGCCCATCATGTTAGGCATATGTGGGCCTTGGTCGCGCGGAGGGTTCAGCATCAGCATGCAGAGGCGGATGAGCGAATGACAGAAGAAGATGGTGACAGTGAGAAGCACCATGATGAACAGGATGTGGATCTCCTGGCCCAGGTTTTTGTTGGTCAGAGCCAATGCTAGGTCTGGAATTGTACGTTAGATTCGGTCACGTACTGTGGGGTATTTGGCGTAAACTTACAGATGGACAGAATGACGATGAGAAAGGTTCCAGAAATCACACAACTAGCCAGTTTTCTGCGTGCAGCTGATCCTCTGACATAGATTGCAGAGGTGCCTCGCTCGTCTCTTCTCCGCACCCACTGTTCAGGCCGCTCGTTGCGACGATGTCTCCTCCTCCGGTGCTTACGCCGCCGGTGTCGTCTTTCACTAATTTCTTCTGCGAGCTGCTGGCTTTCAGGATCTACAGCGCCAGAATGGCCAGGTGGTAATGGTACATCTGCTGGGTGACGCGAGTACACCGTCGCTGGTTCCTGTGGGTTTTGAATGGCTCCAATGTACGAGCTGGCACTGTGATGTGCGTGAGAGGAGAGAGGAGACCTCGAGTTGGCTGAGTCATGGGGCATATCGTCGTAAGCATGTGCAACATTTGGATTAGGTGATTGATTGCGGCTCCAGAACCCCCGAAATGGAATCTTTGGTGTGTTTTCATTGTTGTTGTTGTTGTTATTGCTGGGGAGAGCTGGTGATTGCGAATAGATCGATGAGCCGTTGACCAATGTTCGCACATTGCTGCGGAAGGCGCCGAATCGAGATGGGGAGCTTGTCACCGGAGAAGCCTCAATGTCCTGGTCCTGGTCTGGTCGTGGTGACCAAGCGAAGAGTGGTGACCGAAACATGGTGTTCTGTATATAGATTCAAGGGTTGATGAGGGCCAGGAACGAGTGAATGCGGACCCCAAACTCTATCTTGAGCGCACGCTGTTTCCCTTATAGCAAACAGGTCGGACGAGGCTCGACACGCCTAGTGTTGATCTTCCTCCCAAGATATCGCAACGACGAATGAGCTAACACGAGCGCTAGCTCAGCATGGAGACCTCGTGGCTGGATTGCAACAGGATGGAAAGTGTGGAGTAGTGTCCGAACGAGTGGATGCCTTTTGTTGCTTGGAGTCGTCTTGCAATATCCAAGTGGACGAACTGTTGGCTGTACCTTTCCACGCCTGGCGGAATCGAAACGAGGCGTTCAAACGAACAAGGAATGAAATATTAGTGGGTAGATAAAGGGTCAAGATGGCTAGCAGACTATCCAGAGCCACCAGAGCCAAACGAAGATGAAAGAACAAAGAGAAGCGAAACTAGCAGAGTGCAGCACCGCTGCCAATTACCAACGACTGAAGGAAAAGAACGACGGAGCCATGGCAGTTGAGGGAGAAGGGCAGGCGCGGGACTGGGACTGGGACATGGGTGCGAACAATAACGACGGACACGGTCGAGCAAGCATTGAGCACTATGCGTATTCGCGACGGGTCGTGTGTCAGAGGGCGATGAAGGCGACGGTGAAACACGGCTGGGCTGGAGCAGCAATCCTACGTGTAGCACGGACCGCGTTCGCGCTCTTGGAATGGAGCCATTTGTCCAAGTCGTCGGCAAAGACCTGGGGAAGACCTGGCTTGATTCGCTCTCGCCTAAACAGTCTGAAACGCCCAACCCAATCAAGCTCGCGCAACCACCACGTCCTCCTTTTAGCAACGCGCCTGGCATGCGATGGCCACAATAATATAAGGCCCATAGATGTGCATCATGGTAAATTTCGTCGGCTTCATTGTTGGCTATCCTGTAGTCGTCGGGTCGTTTTTTTGTTGTCGCACGCTCGTGTGCCAACCATCCTCGATGCCTCCTCCCCATGTCCATAGTATTATTTCTCGTGTTGCCTGCGCCATGTACGTAGACAGCTCTGCCTCGTACATACATATTTGCGACCCCCCAGCCCTGTCACACGTCGCATCGGCGTATCTAATCCACACGTAAACATTGCCCTTGTGACATCTACCCGGGGCCGGGGAGGGCCTCTCTCTCCACGCTTTTCGCGGCAATGTCTTCGAATCAAAAGTCCGTAGCCAAGATGCATAAGCTCCACATTCACTTGCCCAGCTCTCCAACCATGAGCTTGCGATCTGAGGATGCGGAGACCACTAAGAATCGCCAAGTCAGCTTCGTGCTTCGCAAGAGACAAACAGGGTATGAGTATGTGCGGGATGTCTTCCCGCTTAGGACCCCCCTTTGTGCCAGGGTGTCTAAACGCGATACATATCCGAATCCGAGGTAGCGAGGCATAGGGAGATTGAGTTCGACTTACAGATGGGTTCACCAAGTGGGTGGAATCGTACGTCGTTGACAGCCCCTCGGTGCCCAGGCAGCTTATGCAAGAGTTTCCCTGTCCGCGTCTCCCACACGGTGACACTTTGGTCTCCACTACCGGCAGCAATCTTTTCGCCTTTGAAGTCCCAGCTCGCCTTCAAGAGGTTGCGCTCTTGGCCGGTGGGGGCTCCGTCGTACGTTTGTATGCGGCGGTCGGCGGGTGCAAAGGGTCTCACATCCCATGTCCTGACGGTCGAGTCATGTGCGTTGGATAATAGGGTTTGGTTGTCTGGGGACATTTGTAGTGAGGTCACTGTGTCAGTATGACCAATCAATGTGTATGTCACTGCTTGTTTCCGCAGATCCCAGACTTTAATATCGTTGTCAATGCCGCCAGTAAACAGTTCGTTCCCAGCTTCTGCTAGGCATATCGCTGTGATGGGGAAGTCGGTGGGGATAAAGGTTACGGCGTCTTTTGTTCTTGTATCCCAGATCTGTCGTTTGGGGGTTAGATGAGTATCATACTGGCCATGGCTATATACTTACGCCGATGTAGCCGTCGTCAGAGCCGCTCACAAGCATCTCCTCGCCGCGCTTGCTCACGTCCATACAATTGATGACCTCTTCGTGACCAGGGTGCCTCCGTATTCTCTCTCCCGTTTCAACGTCCCAGCTTGCTAGGTGCATGTCTGCCGAGGCGGAGAAGAGAACCTTGGAATCGCGCGACCAATGCAAGTCGAGTACCGCCTGTTTGTGACCAGTGAGGATGCCATAGTTTTCGCAAGAGCCGGAGCTGCGCCAAAGTACTGTTTACAGTCAGCACGGGTCCTCGTCACAGATATTGAACTAAACACACGTATAGAACGGTCCATGGAGCCCGATGCTATGTACTGTCCAGTCGGGTCGAATCGTGCCGCAAAGACTTCACCCGAATGGCCAGTCAATTCCATGACTGGGGACTGCAGCGAGCTGGCGCGCGAACCCTACATCACCACCTGTCAGCGTATCGCAACCTTCAGCCTTAGTACTTGCGCAAGAAAAAGTCCTCATTGGTAAAACATACCGCTTGTACGAGCGCGCCATTTGCGCCCGAGTTGTTGACTACTGCTACTGCAGAGCTTCCTCCCAGGTTGGCATCCGACTTGGTACGCTTGACCAACTGGCTGGTGCCAAAGGCCTCGTTGGCGGGTCGCTTTTCTCTAGACATGGCGGTATGTGTGTGCTGGTTCGAGTATCGTGGTGGAGGATTCAGAGTCGTCGCGTCTGAATTCGTGGTTAGGTAGTATGTAGCTCGTGAACTTTCCTCTGAGGAAGATCGACGCCAAGAGATATACGCTCCACCGCCCGAGCTAAGTACGCTCCTCCGCGTTGGTCCCCCCCGATGCCGACAACACGACTCGACCCCAGCTACCTCATACACCCCTTTGCCCCGCGTTTGCAAAGTTCCTCGTCCCGACCTTTGTGTATATTGCGCCAAGCACCGTCAAACACAGGCAGAGTGAGCCATGTCTTCGTCAACAAAGGCAGCCCGCATGGGCGAGGAGTGAGGCCCACATGTCTAGCAACTGCTTGACGATGCGCTAATACATGTCAGAGTATGGAAGTAAGCCTCGCACATGACTGAAATAAGTTTTCCAGCTCTGACAGTGTAAGAACACGGGTCGACAAGGTCAGCGCTGAGCTGGTCACTCTCACATACGGAACCATTGTCGCACAACTATGCAAAGACTACGAATACAACTACCCGGATGTCAACAAGCAGCTCGAGCGCATGGGGTACAATATTGGGATACGATTGATCGAAGACTTCCTGGCAAAGTCGAGTGCGCCAGCCTGCACCAATTTCAGAGAGGTGGCCGAGATGATCTCAAAGGTAGCCGTTGCCAAGCAGTAGATGGAATGCTCGCCAGCTCATGCGCATATGCAGGTCGGCTTCAAGATCTTCCTCAACATTACCCCCACGATTACGAACTGGTCCAGCGACAACAAACAGTTTTCTCTCATCTTTGACGAGAATCCACTTGCCGATTTTGTCGAGTTGCCTGATGACGGCCGCGCGCAGGACGAGCTGTGGTTCTCGAATATACTAGTAGGCGTGCTGCGGGGCGCATTGGAATGGTACGTTTGTCTGAGGGAGGAAAATAGTGGACTATGACGTTACGTATGAGGATTACTCATTGGCGAACTAGGTACACATGCAAGTCGAAGCACATTTTGTCAGCGACGTCCTACGAGGCAACGACACCACCGAGATGCGGATATCGCTGGTTCGGTACATTGACGACGAAATGCCACCAGATGATGAGTAGAGAGGGGACCTTGAGGGACGAGAAGACTATGTGCTTGCATGAGGCACAGCGGTTGCTGGGCGAGGGGAGGCATGTGTAATGCGGGGCGGCTCTATAGAGGGGATGGTGACCAACGAGGACAACGATATGGACAGGACAGGGTTTGCTAAACAATTGCACACCGCTCTAGCAACTGTACAAGACTGGAGACGAGAAGAGCAGGCTGCATCTAGCGTGTAGTAGGATTGGACGTATGCGACAGGTAGAATTGCACTGTTGTAGGCGGTCAGCGAGGCGCATGAGGGGACAATTGCACAATGGCGCAATTGCACTCGCAACCAAGACCACGCCCACGCACACATACAACGGATGGCGGAAAGGGGTCGATTCTTTCTTTTTTTTGTTTGCACGTGCGTGAATGTCTATATTGAGGAGTGCATCTTTGGGCAGACGGTTGAGCATCCGTGCCTGAGACGGGTAGCTGGGCGCATCCGAGGCCACCAAGGTGTTGTGTATGTAGACATGTATGGCATGCCGCTCCCACTCCCGCAATTGGCGTCGCAGTCATGGAGGTGTCCAAGGTCGCGTTACATGGCCCCACCACGCACCCTCACGGTACGTCAGCGCATGGGCTGGGACGGCCATCACGACACATTGGGGGGGCGGGTGAGCCCTTTTGCAAGTGGTTGGCGAAAAGCAACGTTTTTTTCTCGCAGCGGTGGGCAAAGGGGAGGCTGGTGAGAGGGCAAAGTCTAATAATACTCGGTCACGTGGACGGGAGCTTGGCGCAGCGCAGTGAGCGGCGGCCGCCTTTCCCCTCGATCCGGGGAGCGTCACAAACTTGCCACGACTCTGAATCTCCTGTGTCCCTGCTGCAACGGACGCGCTGCATCGCGTAGGCGAGTCTTGTTCAGTCTGTTGTTGTCGTGAAGCCATCGGCACCGCACCGCACCGCATCGCATCGCATCGCTTGGCAGCCTCCGTGCAGAGCGCGCCGCTGACATCCCCTCTCAAAGTCCTTCCTTCACGCTAACCCCCGTCCCAATACCGTGCATCAGCCGCCGCCTTTTCCATCGCGACTCCAGCGTCGCTACCCTTCGTCTATCCCACGGGGCCTCGTCCTGCGCGTCCACGCCTCGTCCGCTCTCTCTCCACGCTCGAGCAGGTCCCCCAGGCACGCCGCTCCGGCTCCGGCTCCGATCCTCCGTGGCGACGACATCCCATGCTGTTGTAGTCCCATCCATCCAGCACCGAGGTGCACGACACACATCGCGTCTACCTGCTAGCACCGCGCTTCCATCGCTAACTCCCCACCCGTCTCCCGCGCCCGACGCCCGACCTCCCCACGCAGCGTCGCGATGCAGAACCAGCAGCAAATGGCTCAAATGGCCGCCATGAATGCGAACAACGGCCCCGTCGACGGCACCCCCATCATGCGCAACATGGCGCAGCCCGGCGGCAAGGGCACCGACCCCACCGAGAAGCTCAACACGTACATCTACGACTACTTCCTGAGGAACAAGCACCTGGGCCTGGCGCGCGCCATGCTCGAATGCGACATGAAAATGGCCACCGAGAAGCCCAGCCCAAACAACAAGATGAACGGCGCAGACGCCCTCGACCAGATAGACGACCTGCCCCTACCCTCACTACCCCAGAACCAAGTCGCCGATAATTCCTTCCTGCTCGACTGGTGGGTTCAATTCTGGGACATTTACACAGCCACCAAGCCTCGCAACAATGCCTCCAAAAACGCGATCCAATATGTCAGCCACAACAGGGTAGGTCATGTCATCCAAACACGACACGTACCATGCCCTCCCCAAAACTGACTGAGCTTACAGAACCTTGGCCAACTGCAAAATGAGCAGCGAAACCAGCGCATGATGATGAACAACCCAATGAATGCGCAATACCAGATGATGAGAAACGGCGCCATGACCAACGGTAACCAAACCGACCTGAAGCGGGCAGCAGCCATGAACAACAATCGACCGTATGCCTTCTCCCATGTTCCCCCTTCACCCTCACCCTTCAAGGTCACGCTCTTTTATTCCCCAATTCGATCCGCTAACGCGCAAGCAGCACTGGAAACCCCATGGCGGGTATGCAGCAAATGAAAGGCCCTGGCATGATGGGAGCCCAGATGCAGCGGGACGCCTCCACCATGGACATGAACGGACAGCGTCCCAACTCGCCTGGCTCCAACGAGAATGCCCCATCCCCAAACAAGCGCCCGCGTGTTGATGGTACGTTGCTTCTTTTTTTTTCCACGAGCCCTCTGCCTGAGTATCCGAGACTAATTGACAATGGCATACAGGTGGTATGAACACTGGTAACATGCCCAACAACCAGTTCAATGAGTTCATGCCGCAAGGTCCAGGTGCGCAGCAGAAGAACATGGAGGTATATTCCCAAAGCCTGGCCCATGCACACAGAGTCGCATTGAGTAACACTTCGTCCCCCCAGGGTATGAACTCTGGCGTCCAAGGCTCTCCAATGGCCCAGCCCGGCCTTGAAGGTCAAGAGAACCTTTTTACCGGCAACGGGCCACGACCCGGCAACATGCCGACCAACCCCCAGGGCGCACCTCAGCAAGGTAACCATGCGCTACAGGACTACCAGATGCAGCTCATGCTTCTCGAGCAACAGAACAAGAAGCGATTGCTCATGGCACGACAAGAGCAGGACAATCAGTCGGGTCATCCGCAACAAGGTGTCATGGGCGCTCCGGGTTTCGGGTCAGCAATGTCACCACAGGGTAGCAGAGCCGGAGGTCCGTCGCCCAACCCAGCCGAGCAGATGAAGCGGGGCACGCCCAAGCTAGGACAGCAGAATCTCCCAGGCTCGCCCATGCCAGAAGGCATCATGGGACAGCAGCGTGCGTCTCCTGCGCCCAACATGAATTTTGATCCCAGTCTGGCGCCTCCAGGAATGCCTCCTCAGTTCTATCCCCAGGGAATGCCCCAAAATGGTCCTATGGGCATGCGCCCCCCGAGCTCACATCCGCAGCCCCCAAACTTTGGCGGTCAACAGATAACACCCGCGCAAATGGAGGCTATGCGTAACGGACAGATGCAACAGAACGGTTGGCGTGGTGGGCCTCAGCCTGGTATGATGCCGGGCCCACAGCAGATGGGAGGACCCATGGGCCAAAACCCACAGCAGCGCCAGCAAATGCCGCCGCCCCCAGCACCCTCAAACGAGCAGCCACGGCCCGAGCCATCTCCATCTCAGTCGAACCCGAACCCACCTACGCCATCCCAAACTAACAAGGCGAATCCAAAGAAGAAGCCCACAAAGGACAATAAGGTAAAGTTTCCAATTCCCGCTCCACCTCTGAGCAACATTGATGTTGATTGTAGAAGCCCGCAAACAAGAAAGGGCCAAATACAGGTGCGACTCCAGCAGCGACAAATGGCGAAGAGCCTCCCACGCCAACGTCTTCCACTCCCGTGGCCCCAATCACGCCAGTCCATAAGCAATCTTTCAACCAGGGACAAAATGGCCAGCCACAGCAACCTGTGCAACCACCAGCGCCTGCCGACCAGCCCATGGATAACGGAGGTGGTCAGCCATTTGGCAGCATTGATCCCGATGTGAGTTTATTACTTTAGATCCGACTTGCTATGGACTCCTCACTAACATGACAAAAAGCCTAACAATTTCGACCTCGGCCTTAACTTCCCCGACGACGCCGGCGCACTCGAGTCTTTTGACTTTGACTCGTTTCTACACACTGGTGACAATGACGGTCTCGGCAACTTTGGTGATTTTGACTTTGCTGGTGCAACAGAAGTATAGCCCAAGCCTAAGCCCTCGTAAAGGCCAAGTGTCATCGTTACGACGGTGGTTGGCAGGTTGGTTGGTGGCATTTGAAACACAAACATCGTTCCATATACCCGTGTCTTTATCGACCATCTCGATCGCTTTCTATCTCTTAACTGGAGCATAACGGACCAGGCTTGGGGTTTTGGAAACTTCGGTTGGCCTCTTGTTTTGTTACTCACCTCTTCTTCTGGGGTGGAGAGGCGGGATTTAGTAGGCGTTTCTTGATTATTTTTTTCTCAGTTGTCGTTGATGTTGTTGTTACTTGTTGCTATTTGGATCCGACCCGACCGCTTCCGTTTTCTCCTTTTTTTGAATCTCGATTTGCTTTGACGCAAAATTCCAACCAAATCTTTTTATATGTTCGAATTTCTCCTCCTCTTCCTTCCCCTTGCCTGCCTCGACTTGCAAGATCTCTCCCCCTCTCACCGCACATATATCACTGCCGATATCATTACTACTCCTACTACTAGTACATTATCTACCGCCCATCTGACTGGTTGGTGATCAGACTACTCATCTGTCTCTCTCTATCTCTCTCCTATAAGTTACTCTCATCTCACCCACCTCCCCTCCCTCACTCCCTCTTCCTCTCTCTCTTCTTCCCTTTCCATCGCAATTACTACTAGCATGTTGTTGTTGTTGTTTTGTTTTCTCTGTTCTGCTTTTGCCTTGCTTTGCTTTTGACTGTTTGTTTATTTTCATGGAGGAAAGATGGCTTTATGATTTATCTTTGTTTTTTCCCCCGGCTTTGAAAGAAAGAGAGAGGTGCGTGACAAGAAAAATCTAGCAAAGAGGGAGAAAAGAAAGCGAGAAGGCAAGGACCTTGGTGTTGTCGTTGTAGGAGGAAGTTGTTATACCAGACTTTTTTTTGCCTTTTTTTTCGTTCCTTTCTGTCGTTTGCGCGTTTTGTGTTATGTTGAGATTTTTTCTTTCGGTTTTTAGTAGGGGGGTCTTCTTGGAAGTGGGTGGTGTAGAGTGGGAAGACGGGAGGGAAGTTTAGATGTGCGTGTGTGTGCATGTGTGGAGATTGCTGTTTTCTGTCTGCGTGCGGAAATGACTTAATGCCAGATTAAAATCTCATTCTTCTTTTTTTTTTGGACTTGCGAGCGTGTGTATTCATGTAAGATGGTGATTCTGTGATTGAGGATGTGATTTCAGGGCCTATGATCTTTTTTGGTTTGTGTGTACGGCCATGTGGGTGAAGGTAAGGCAGGTTGCTGGTCCTGATGAGAACATGTGACTGCTCGACTGCATGACTTGTCTTGACTAGATGCGGTCTTGCTACTGCAGCACCACTGCATTTGTGCCGTCTGATTCAACTCCTCATACCCTTCGTTATTCTAATTTACATATCTTCTCGCCTGAACACGGTATTTCCCCTCAAGCATTCTCTCTTTTCTCCTTTCCCTTCTTTTTCTCTCGTACAACCCTTCCCCATACACACTTTCCAAGTATGCAACCATTCCCCTTCGCAAGTCCCTCTTCTTCCCACCAAATCTTCACATTTCCTCATTCTCTTCCTACCATTGCTATCTCACTCATTCACATACCATTCCCCGCCACAAACCCATTCACTCCATCTTCACCTCTACGCCTTTAAAAAAAACTTCATTAAATACTTCAAACATGCTCTTGTCAGACCAGACACATCCTCCAAGCCCCATGGGCACTGCCTCATCTAATCCTGCTTCGACGACGCGTATACTCTGCTAAAACCACACACGCGCACACACATATACATAATTTATCACATTACCAATCCACAAAGACACGTACGCAACTCTCAACTCGCATTCTCCCATATAAACGACGAATCTACTCCACTCACGGTATCGGTATCCCTTCCTCCGCTGAACTCTTTAAAAAAAAGGCACGAGGGTGTGTTTTCATCCGGCTAACGTGAATATTTGATATGTAACACGCGTAGATAGATTTATTATTTCGGGCAAATACAGATGCAGTCACAAGTACTTGGAGGGGGGGGTATATATGTGGAGAAGGCTTGCTACGTTGATGCATGTTTTTTTTAGTCTGAGATAGAACGTGATGTTAGTGGGTAAGGAGGGGTTTGGGTACTGGATGTATGCATGGCTTGGTAACTGGGTTTCAAGGGAGGGGACGGAGCGTGGAAAGAGGGAGGTGGGCGGATGTACTGTAGAAAGGGTGGGTGTACGTATATCTTCGCTAGTATGATGAGGGGGGGGTTTTTTTTTATCAGAGATGAGAGTTGAGATGGAGTGTAGAGGTTAGTGGCAGTGTGCATATGATGTGATGAGGAGAGTGGGTAGATGTAGTTTGGGGGAAAGGGGAGGGTTAGAATAGAGGAAATGTAAAGATGGAAGTGTGATGTGGATATTATGCACTCTTCCTCTTCTTCCTCTTCTTCTTCAGACTTATTGTCACACTATAAATGTATCAGTTTTCTCATCTTTATATATATATATCTCGCAGCGAAATACGATTAAACTAACAATTTATCCTATTACACGACACTTAACCAACATCATCGTCATCATCATCGAAGAAGAAAAAAAGCCCCTCTCCCTCCCTCCTTATATACACAAAAGAATCCCCACTTCCCCCAAACTACATATCTAATCATAAAACCCCAAAATCTTATTCGCCCTATCCAACACGACCTTCTCCCCGGTCCCCAACCCCATCTCCTCACTATCCCACTCGCACAAGCCCATAGCCCTACACCCCTCTTCACCAACCAATTGCTGCATCTCCTCAGCCTTGACACGTCCTACATGCTGGCTCTCACCGACGCCCCCGCCAAAGTCCGGGCTGGGCGTGCCATTTACAAAGTGCGCACGCTGCCGAGCAAGATGGTGAGCATTATCTTCCGTCATGGGGCAAGCAGGAATGTAAAGGACGCTCGAGTCGGAGGTGCCATTGTGTTTCTTGTCGACGGCGTGGATCGTGTCGCAGTGCCATGCGACGTAGTCTCCCGGCCGGACCGTGGGGACGTGAATCATTGATTTTTGGAGCTGGAGATGGGGGTGCAGTAAGGACGAGAGTTCCTGGCCGTGGCCGGGCGTAGCGCCGTGGATCCACGAGTTTTGAGTCGTGTCCATGGCCCAGTTGTCCGGGGATAGGAAGGACGATGTCGAGGTGGTGGCTTCCGAGGCTGTTTGCGTACTACCAGGTGAAAGGCCTTGTTTGGGGGAGAAAAAGGGGCGGAGGAGGTAGTAGGCTGTGGCTTTTGCGAATAAGGGGTTCACGAGAAGAGTGCCTTCGAGCGGGCCTGTTGTTGAGAGTGAAAGCCAGCCTTGGAACATGCGGAAGGCGTTGCAGGCTCCTATGCCCTGGTGCATATCAGCGTTAATAGGAAGCCGGCAGCTGGCTTCCCAGGGATCAAACTCTTCCCATTTGCCTTTCCAGACAGAGTCGTAGACTTTTCCTAGTCCGTAGCCTTGTTCGTGCCAGCGCTCGACACTGCCTCCGTCGACGTGCGGTCCAAGTGCGAATTTGGCATCTCCGGGTTGGCGTAAACGCAAACGGTCAGCATAGCTGATCGGGTGCTTTGTAGACAGTGGGATGTGTGGGTTGCTGCTGTGCCAGTAGGACATAAGGAAGCGGTGCGTCTTGAGGAGATTGGGGTTCCCACGTGCGAGGAGCTGAGGACGCGACCAGTAGAGTTCGAATACTTGAGGGTTATTAGCAGGAAAAGCTGTCGGCAAGGTCAGTCACAAGCAGGGCCAGAAAAAAAAAGACATGTACACTCTGCACCCACCCTTTGTCTGGGGATTCTGTCGAATGTATTCTCTCAGATCCTCCTTCCACTGCAGCGCTTCTTGTTCCGGTACCACGCCTCTCACAACAGCGACGCCCCTCTCTCGCAGCTGATTGCTGAACGTTTCAGGCGCATTGTCGATATCCTTGAAGTCGATATCCGGAATGGCCTTGCTACCCAACTCAGCAATACGCGGAATCTCGTCGTGCAGAGCATGAAGAAGGCGGTCCCAAGATTCGCGTACTTGGTCTTCGTGCCCTCGAATCAGGCGGGTTTTGAGGTCGGCATACTCTGGCGCCAGTGGCTTAAAGTCTTGTCCCGAGAGCGAGGCGAATGCGTCCGAGATGTCGCCTGCGCGCTTCTGCACTTGAGTCGCTACAGTGCGCACTTGTGTCGGAGCGCATCTTCTCAGAGAACGAACGGATCGCAACGCAGAGAGCATTGTCAAAAAGGTCTCTTTGGTGGTTCTATGGCAATCAACTCAGCACGACAACATGCGCCCTGTTCCCATCATCACCAGCAAACCGCCCATTATATACACGTCCATTTGCGCCCGCTGTCGTACGTGCTACAGCTGTAGTTCCGACGGTAAGCTGGAGCTCAAGCTGTCAGCGAAAGATACTGTACCTGCGGAAGCTCTGCTCAAAAAAGTATAGCGCCTTGTGTCCACCGTTCTCGCAGGCACATCCTCGCAACCTTACCACTCGTAGAGCATCGTTTCCGACGTTCTCCATCTCATAACGTCATCCACGGTGGTGCTCGCGAATGAGCTGAGGCGGAACCGCACTCATCGGTGTTTTTTCTTGGTCCTGGGGTGAAGCGCCGGTTACCACGAGGTGAGAGAGGTGAGAGATCCGCCCCGTATCTTACCTTACCCCGCCATCCCACCTTTTCTCCAAGACGGGTGCCAGCGCCCCCTCCAAAGTCACACAGGTCACGTCGCTGCGCCACGCCTAGTAGGACAAGAGGCAGGCTGAATGTCGCGGCCCGCAATCCCACTGACCGCCTTGACCATTGTGAATCCTAGCGGGGCAGAATGGACGTGATAGTACAGCTCAGTTACGGGAGGCTATAGCTTCATCGCACATGACGGAGCCAGCCAAGCGGGGTCGCTGGACTGAATGAGCCATTGAGAAGGCGGAGAAATTGAATACAGCCTACTAGAGCGGATCAGAGGCAATACCAAGATGCTCATCTGTCCCACTGCGCCTCGTTACAATAGTCTTGTCATGGCGTGAAGGAACGGTTACGGCGGGACGTTCTCCGCAAGCCCAGTGCTGCAGCAGTCCGAGGTTCCACGTATATGAACAAGTGATAACCGTGCCGCTTGTTGCGAGTTTTGAATCCTTTAACCTTCTTTCTTCCCTTCTTCTTTCTCCCTTGAACACATCGTTAGTTTAGAAGGGTAAACCGGCTTGGATACAAGGCGGTCTCAAGTAAAGCAAGCCCATTATGCCGCAATCCTACTTGCCAAAGGATTTCCTATGGGGATTTGCAACAGCAAGGTTCGTCTAACCAAGCCTTTTTTCTTCCTCCACTCAAAAGCGTACCCCGCCAACACGATATGTCACTGGAGATACCACAAAAAATTCACTTTATGCGACCATTCCATGCTAAAAAAAAGTACTTTGTAATCTGCAGTTACCAAATTGAAGGTGCACCGCATGAAGATGGTCGTGCCGATTCCATCTGGGATACGTTTTGCCGCATCCCGGGCAAGATTGCTGGAGGAGAGTCTGGCGACGTGGCATGTGACTCGTACCACCGGGCTGACGAGGACATTGCACTGCTCAAAGAGCTCGGAGCCAAATCCTACCGCTTCTCTCTCTCATGGTCCCGCATTATTCCGCTAGGAGGCCGCAATGACCCTGTAAACGAAAAGGGTCTGCAATATTACATCAATTTGGTCGATGGTCTCCGCGGTGCGGGCATTGAGCCCATGATTACGCTGTTTCATTGGGATCTACCCGACGAGCTACACAAGCGCTATGGCGGCATGCTAAACAAGGACGAGTTTGTAAAGGATTACGAGAACTATGCCAGGGTGTGTTTCAAGGCTTTTGGAGCAAAAGTAAAATACTGGATCACCTTCAACGAGCCATGGTGCAGCTCTATTCTGGGCTACGGTACTGGCCTCTTTGCTCCTGGTCGTTGCAGTGATCGAAACAAGAGTGCCGAAGGAGACAGCTCGAGGGAGCCCTGGATCGTCGGTCATTCGCTCCTCATTGCTCATGGTGCGGCAGTCAAGGCCTACCGCGATGACTTCAAGGCAAAGGACGGCGGCCAGATTGGCATTACTCTAAATGGTAAGTGATCACCTCATCAACTTCCGCATTACGTATAGACGAGAACTCTACTCTTCCTACGTAAGCAGCGTCCGATGCGAAGGCATGGAAGTCACATTCAGCCATGAATGAAAAACAGCCCTTCCAAGAGGGAGAAAATAAAAGTGTATCTGTAAGCTGACATGGTCGTGGGTGTGCAGGCGACTGGACTGAGCCGTGGGATCCTGAAGATCCAAAGGACCGCGAGGCGTGTGACCGAAAGATTGAGTTTGCCATTTGCTGGTTTGGCGACCCGGTCTACTTTGGCAAGTATCCAGACTCGATGCGTAAGCAGCTGGGTGATCGACTACCCGAATTCACTCCGGAAGAAGCGGCGCTCGTCAAAGGCAGCAATGATTTCTACGGCATGAACCACTACTGTGCCAACTATATTCGACACCGGGATACTGAGCCGGAGCCAGAGGACCACGTCGGAAACCTGGACATTCTGTACCAGAACAAGAAGGGAGAGTGGATTGGCCCAGAGACACAATCTGTTTGGCTAAGGCCAATGCCGTTGGGTTTCAGGAAGTTGATCAAATGGCTTAGTGACCGGTACGGTGGCCCAACGTTCTATGTGACAGAAAACGGCACCAGTCTCAAGGGCGAGAACGAGCTGCCTCTGGAGCAGCTACTCGACGACGAATTCCGTTGCGAGTACTTTAGGGGCTACATTGGTGCCTTGGCAGACGCCCACACCTTGGATGGGGTGGACGTCAGGGGTTACTCTGCATGGAGTCTGATGGAGTAAGTCAAGATCCCACCTATCCTTATCGCTCCCCTTTGTTGTTTCTTTTTTTTCGCGTATGATTTTGCTACACCTGAATCGCCCCACTTGTCATACCGTAGGACGACTGTCGGTGTAGAAAGCCGGTGAGCGACAGCGAGAGTTGGCAAGATCAAATCTTTCCCCCCTTAAGTCCAAACACTACTACCACAGCCGCAGTTCGGAGACAGCACTGGAATCAGATTAGAAGTATGCTAACAACATGTGCGCCTACAGCAATTTCGAATGGGCCGAGGGTTACACGACACGCTTTGGCGTGACCTATGTCGACTATAAGGGCGGGCAGAAGCGATACCCGAAGAAGAGCGCGCGCGAAATTTCGAAAATTTTTGACAGGTACATTAAAAAGGAGTAGTATAGTATGTAGTAAGCGGCTGTGGCGTATGACGGTGTGGCCGGCTAGCTATGACATCGAATCAAATAAGAAAACCTGTAATGCATTAGGCGCTTCTAGCACTCTTCTAGCGTTCGAAGTTAGATGTATTTTCTTTTTTCTCTCTCTTCCTGCAGCTGCACAGTGCGACAAGGACTGATTTTCAGGTGGTGGCTTTTCGGTATGAGCCGCGCTGATACCATGTGCGGCAAGCTGAAGGAGCGCTGGAGGGTCTTTTTTTTTTCTTCTCTCTTCCCATGCTCCAAGTGGATACGCACTTCTCGACGTCACCTAGGCCCGGAACATTAATCCGTGTTTGGGTAGTAGTGGTGGTGGTGGCGATGATGGGGGACAAAGTATGCGATTTCTCCCGTCAATCCTCGCGATATTGCAGCCGAAACTGTCAGCAAGCAGTCTTATCGACTCCTCCAGGCCCCGTAAGGTATTGGCAAATGAGAAGGGTGGATGCGCGCCCAGCTGAGAATGTAAATTACAAGCGAATGAGCATGCACACCCTCCTCCTATCCCCTGCCCTCTCACACCCCTTGATGCAGGGTCGCTACGCCACCAGCAAACGGCATCAGCGAACAACCCCGCAATTACGTAGATTTGCAATGCACATCATGTGTGAATGTCTGAAAGTGGTAAAGTCGTCACAAGAGATAAGAATAGGCGTAAGAGAGTTTGTTGTTGCTGTCTCTTGTGTGGGACGGCTGTGCGACTAGCGTCTGGGGGAGCCGGACGATGGAGGCAGAGGAGA
Organism: Curvularia verruculosa; assembly: GCA_036172615.1. NCBI lineage: Eukaryota > Fungi > Ascomycota > Dothideomycetes > Pleosporales > Pleosporaceae > Curvularia > Curvularia verruculosa. The sequence continues at coordinate 148,016 of JAWDHC010000004.1, read as the reverse complement.
GAAAGCAAAGGCGAGAGAGGGGAACCGCAAGATGGACGCAGGGCTCGCGAAGTGCAACAGGCACATGGTGACCTTCTAGCCTACAAGCTAGAAGGTTCGGACAGAGTCAAGATGGCGCAAGCTGATTGCTTGGCGCGGATCGGTAAGCCTGATCGGTAAGGGAAGGAGCGTAGATACAGGATTAGCGGGCGGTGGTGAGGGGCAGTGGGTGGTGTGGTAGTGGGACACTCAGCTACACACAGTACGTATGCGTGCCAGGGGTAAGAGACGTCTAAATTCGCAAGCAAGCCTGTTTCAGAATGGGAGAATCTCGTGAGTGCTACGAGGCAGGGCCGCTAAGGGAAATGCAGAGCGGCCATGGGCTCTGAATTGAGTTCGCGTCTAGCAGCCGTAGCCTTCTCTCTTTCGCGTAGTCGAGTGCGTGTGCACGGGCGGGCGGGAAACTGGCTGAACATCGGCTGATGACTATAAGCGTGGCGGAGAGACTGATCCAGAGTTTGGTAGCGAGGCTTGGACGTCGCAGAGGGACAAGTTTTCTGTTTTTGGTCGTTCGGCGGCGTGCATCACACAGTTGGATCGACGGATGATGGTCATTTGCAGAGGGCGCCGACGTGCCAGATGCGCTCTGGTCCGAGCAGAAAATGCACGAGTGGTTGCGCAATCGCGGACGGGGGGAGAGCGTCGACGACATGGATCGCTGTAGTTGCGGTCTGTGTAAGACAAGATTTGGATCTAGGTGGAACCCAAGCCGGCGCGCAGCCACCAGGGCGGTTTGCACGCACGACAGGTCTAGCGAAACCGGCAGACCCTCGCTTCCGAATCAGCTTGCACTATGTACTGGTCCTGGGTTCCTGGTATTGCTGGCTGCAAGGCGCGAGGCCAACCGACTGGAGGGACGGGTTAATATGACCGACATGGATGGTGGTAGGTTGAACTACTCTGTCTCTTTCGTACCGTGGACCATGACACTAGGAGGAGAACTACAAAGGCACTACTCACAACACTGCCATGATTGCACCCATTGATCTACCGCCTCGGCCCATAGCACCAGGCACGGATACAAGGTTGTCGAGAACAATGAGGGGCTAGTTCATAGTGCTCGAGGCCGTCGGCGAATACCCTCGATACGGCCATGGCCATGATGTAGTCTTGGAACACTTGATTGCTGGCTTCACCGGAAAAACAACAGGGAGCAACGAGCAAAGTTTGGTGCTCCGCGGATATATAACATCAAGGAGGGCTGCGCGTGTTTTCTGTTGAGGGGAAGAGTCGTTCCAGGTGGGTGGCATGAAATGCAGCCGCCACAGCGGAGTGATGCACTAGATGCACGAGAGGCGAAAGACAGCGGTGGGTGCACAGAACCGTCGTGGCATCCGCCGACGACGCCGAAGACGCTGCCGCCGAAGCAGTAGAGGCAGCGGAAGCAGCAGAAGCAGCGGGCAAAATGAGGCTAACTGCAGCGTCGGTCTGGGCACGTGCACGCTCCGCTGCGTCCTCCGCCGCCGCCGCCATGCAAAATGAAATGAAGCGCGCGCTTTTTGGACCAGCGAAAAAAAAAAGACAGTCGTTTCTGTCTCAGGTAGAATACGACGGCCATCTGCTTGATGTCAAATAACGCTCCGACTAGGCTGGATCAGATGGTTGGTGCAGCTGGTGCGGCGCAGTTAGATCCTTCCAAACCCCACTCAGCCCCTCCGCAGGACCACTTTTGGCCGTACCAAAGCAACCGAGAGAGGGAGAGAGAACAGCAAGGCGTCGAGGCCGATGTGCCTGTCCCCCCTCGCAATGTCCCTGAAAGGTATTCGCAGCGTCGCATGGCGGGCCCCGCGACCCCTTCTTTGCTCGCAGCAGGCGGCTCGCGGCTGACGGGTCCTAGGACTAGCGCAGCCGACGTGCATCATACTGCTCCCTGTGTCGAAAAATTTACCGACGGTCGCATCGCTATCGTCCAATATCGGCGCCAAGGATGGGATAGGTGGCTGGCACGAGTGTCCAGGTACTAGCGCTAGGCTTGTCCATGTGGCTCCTGGCCGTCGTGTAGCCTCACCCTGGGCAGCTGTGGTTGTTCGACCATAGTATGGAAGCGGTGAGGGGCGTCTCGGAGGATTCTGGCTTTATCGAATAACGGGGTCAGGTTGTGAATAGCGCACCGCTTTGGCTGGCGTTGAGCAAGCCCGTCACTGCACATCAGCGCATGCGGCGCCGCAGCAGCAGCAGCATGACGGCATAGACGGTTGTCGCATCCTGCTCATGGGCGGGAATTGCCGAGGGGGCCAAAGGGAGAGAGAGAGGTGTTGCGGTGAAGGGCGAGGTAACGTGCAAGTCGAAGAAAAAGTAAATACAAACTGAAGGATCAGAGACGCTTAGACGCAGGGCTCCGAGGAAGGTAAGTGGAGGCAAAAATGTAAAGTATGTGCAGCGTGTACATACATATGTAGACAAGTGTGTAATGTACTCTATGCGGTCATGGCAGGGCACGTCAATGGGGCTCTGCGCAGGAGCGCATCACGGACGCAGACGGTCAGCGCCCGCCATGTTTGGTGTTGGCAGGCCCGAGCTTTCTCTTTTTCTCTCTCTGCTCGCATTGCAGCTGGTTTTGGTTCTAGCTCTGGTTCTAGTTTTTGGCTCTTGTTCTAGGTTTGGTCTTAGTTGTGAGGAGATTCCGACAGCCGGCATTGCGAGCCCTGCGAATGATGGACATGTGCCGAGGCGTCCCACTGTCTGCAGGCGGCCCAATGTAGACAGAGCAGCTGTTTACTTCGAGGTTAGCAGCTCTCATGCGTGGGTCAGCACACGGCATGAAACAGCTGTGGACGGCGATGAGGCCACGATAAAGTTTGCGAGTCCAAGGTAGAGGGGGGAGGGGGGTTGGAGGGGGGGATGGGAGCGAGTGAGGGGGGCGAGGGCACATGCACACGCCCCCCCCCAACCGTCAGGGCACGGTAAATAACAGCATGCGTAGATATTGGCCAGCGCACAGTAGCATTGGTAGTGGGCGTGGTGGTCGTGGTCGTGGTGGTAGGTGTGTGGGCGTGGCAGCGATAGCGCCATCAGTGGCAGGCGTAGCACGCGTAGCAGTTCGGCAAAGGTGCTCAAAGATGGATTGTCACCGCATGGCCCGTGGAAGTACTTCGGAAGCATGGCCAGCACGCGCGCTACTGCTACACCTACTGTGTACATACATGCTAGATACGTACATACGTATGTACATACATGGTAGCACTGAGCAACCCCGGCCATGATCGACGACGACGGGCAAGGTTTCCGCTCCCCCTACTCTGCCTCTGCCTGTGTCTCTCCCTCCCTCTCCGTCTCCCTCCCTTCCTCCCCCACCAAGGCCCATATTGGTCCCTCGTCTTTTGCAACTGGATGCTGGCGATCCACAGTGGACCACCCCCGTCGAGGGCGCGACGACGATGCTCGCACGTCGACATGCTAGACTGCTTCCATGGCCTCTGTCCGACGCTCCGACTGAAGCAGCCAGCGGACAGGCCATGAGGCGGCTTGGCGTGCTCGGGCTAATTTTTCTGCATGCAGGGCTTCCACGTGCTCGTCCCCCTTTAGCGCTGCCGGTCCCCTGTCTCTCAGTCCGTGCACACGCTCCGCTTCCCTTTGCCTCTCCCTCCCTCTCAGTCCCTCACCTGCTCTCCTGGCCGGTCCAACCCCGGCACCCTTTCACTTCGCATCCTGGCCACTCACCCCTGCCGCCCTGTCTCCATGCCATCCTGTCATCCTGGCTCCCTGCCGTCGCTTCACGTCGCCCTCTGTTCAAACGTCACAATTTGCCCGTCGTCTGTCATCCCATCCAACCCTCGCTACGGTCCGCCAAACATGACCAGCTACCTGACTGGCAAGCGGCCATGGCGACATCACTGCCCTCGCTCTTCCGTCTTATGCGTCTTCATCTGAACACGTCCCGCTGGGCCCCGCCCGCTTCATCCATTTCCATGGCCCACACAACACACGACGTGTGTGCGTGTCCATGTCCCGTGAATGCTACCCTGGATGCTGCTGCTGGGCCTCATGTTGCGTGTGCTGCTTTGCCTCGTTGCTTTTTTGCTTTTTGCTACTACTGCTGCTTATGGTGTGGTACCGTCCAATCTGCCGGCCTAAACCACCGTAGTCACTTTTCCAGAACAACTAACCTGCCACCGCGAGGCTTCAGTCGCCCTTGTGCCACCACCGTTGAGGGTTTATTGACTAAAAGACGCCCTGGACTATCAGACGCCACTGGGCAACAGCTGCACGCACTGCTCTCTGCTTCGCTCACGCCTCCAACTCACTAATGTACGAGCTAAGATGAAACGATTTTCCCCAGAGCCCACGTTGTGTGGCTACCCACCTAGAGCCAGGATCAGCGAGCCAGCGCTAGCTAGGGTCGCAGCATGGTACGCAAAGGCCGCCGCTATTCATCAGGCCCTTGATAGCAAGTTATAGACCCATGCCAGCCATTTTCTTGCACCGCTCAGTCGTCGTCGTCTGTCTTTCACTACATCTCCGTCTCGCCCGTTCGGCATCGCCGTGTCTTGTTCTTCTTCTTATTCTTGCTGCTGCTGCTACAAACACAAAACAACGCCTCGCCCCGACGACTGTCTTTTAGACTTACATCTTTCCCAATTTCCCCCCAACCAAACCTTGCTGTCATAGCTCTCTTCCTCCCTTCCCTTTCCCTTTCCCCCTCCCCTCACCTCGAAGTCTGGGAACCGCTCATCAACTCTACACTCCACCACCCCCCCTCTCTCCTCATATCTGGAATCCTTGACGAGGCCCCCTTCTTCTCATTTGGACTGCGTGTTAGCTCCCGACTCGGCTAACCAGGCATCCTCGACATCACACCCACTGTTACCGCCTATCGCGGATCCTCGATGACTTCAATTCTTCACTACCGAGACCCCATTGCCTATAGGAGTGATCATATGAGTGCCTCCAGCTTCCAATCCCCTCATATGGATCAGCAGAAGAGATCCCCGCCCTACGAGGGCCACTCGTCCGGCTCCGAAGCCAGGCAACTTACCCCCGGCGCAAAGAAGCGCCCATCCAGAGCCGGCACCCGCAGCGTTACCACGCTCACGGCTGCTCAGCTCGAACGCAAGAGAGCAAACGACCGAGAAGCACAGCGAGCCATCCGCCAGAGAACAAAGGACCACATTGACACGCTCGAACGCCAGGTCCGTGACTTAACCGCACAGCTCGAGAACAACTCTTCGACCAAGATGATGGACCTGATCCGAAGAAACGAGGAGCTCGAGCAGGAAAATGCAGTGCTACGTGCCCGCCTGTCGCATGCAGTTTCCACTCTCGGTGTCCCCGAGCAAGGCGCAGGTATGTGATGAAATCTTCTTTTTTTTGGTCACCTTCTCTTGCAAAGCACTGTTCAGTTGTTCCACCAGTGAGCTGGTCGACCCGCGTGCTTTTGCTTTTTTTGGTGTCTCGGCCCGCAACCGTTTGGGTTTGCAGCCAAAGTCGTTCTCGCAGCAGCTTCCCATCACACGTTTGTTTTTCGGCTGGCTCGCTTCCCACGGCTCGGTTGGCCCGCTGCACTTAGCAACGCGCAGCATCTGTAACGTTTACTTTGTTTTTTGCTGCGCAAGCGAGGCGACAACGACAATATCCTCAAATCCTGAATTCCATGTGATTGTAGTGCATCTTCACTAACTCCGAAGCAGGGGCACCCTCGCCCAGTGACCGCGTTCAGATGCTCAGCCAGCCCCGGAGACTGTCCACGGGAACTGCGCGGAGCGCACACTCAGTCCCCGAGATCGCAACGCCCGTCTCACAACCTGCGCATTGGCAGCCACAGCACACATATTCACAACATGTATCTTCGCCGCACGTCGACACTCCACCGGCCATGGGCGAGGTTCAACCGCCCCAGCACGAGGCTGTTCGCTGGAGTCCCCATCCTGGCCATCCGCAACAGCAACCTCAGCCCCAACAGCAACAGCACCAGCACCACCAGGTTTCGATGCCAGTCCAGGACCCATCCGTTCACGCAGTCGAGCAGCCAAACATGTCCTACCCGAGCCCATATGTCATGGAAAGCAACGCGCGGGCCATGTCCTATCCTCTTGAGAACGCTTCCATGGTCACGTCACAGCCCATGCCAATGTCGGGATACGGCACACCCACCTCCCATCCTTCGCCTCATTCTTCCGAATACCAACGTCACATGAGCGTGCCTATGCACCACCAATCTGTCCAGAGCCAGGCCCCTGCCCAGCATCAACAGCACCACACTTCGGCACCCTATGGCTCCTATGCAGTAGGACCCCAGCCAGGCTACCCTCCACAGGTTAGCCATGCCGGCGAGATGCCCATGATGCACGCCCAGCACAGCCAGTCTCAGATGATCAATGAGCAAGGCCAGCACATCATGTACCAACCGTATCAGTCAAACATGAAGGTTGAGCATTGAGCAGCATGACTGCCGCTCGTCCAAGCATGTTCCACAAATTCTTTTTTGTGGCTGCAGACCGCTGGCCCGGATGCCGGGATTGCAATCACCATTCTTAGAGCCTCGAATGCTAAACAACGCCTCAAACAACCCATGTCACATGAAACAGCATGTTCTTCACAAACTTGTCAATCGGGCTCCAGTCCAAAAAGCCACACACATGCACACACCGACACGCATGGCCCCACACGGCACAGCAACGATAAGCCCTGCGTCTCGGCGACAGGGCAAAAATAGCATCATCCCTCTCCCAAACTATTACCCCGAGCAACACCGCAAGGGGTGCTTCTGAAAGCAGTAGCTCCCTCCGACTTTGCGATCATGTCCTTGACGGCAAGGCACGATCGTGCGGGAATTGTTAGGGACGACCATGCCATCGTGTTGCGGGTGTTGGCGCGCTAAGCCCAGGCAACCCATAGGTTCACCGCATCACTGCGCACCGTGCAGCTACCTCCAAGCCCGAATTCGGACAATTTTGCATCCGTGTTGGAGTTACCCCCCCACGATCGCATAAAACACAATGAAACAGCAACACGGCGGGGCCCGCACGCGGACGGGTAGTATCGAATCAGCATCCAGTCGCCCACCCGCACTGCCAATCAAAATTACCATGGCACGCTATCGTTGGCGTGAGTGCCTGCTAGCGGACGTGCTGCGAGGCCAAGGCGACGGGGCAGTGGACCTACTACTGGCTGTCGAAGCTTTTCAGAAGATGGGAAATGAGCAAATGGAACATTCCGTGGATCCTCGATTTTGGTACCATTGGGGGGCTTTTCTTCCTCTTCTCTTCACTCTTTGTTCCTTTGGGCCATTCCTGTCGCTGCAGCTTCTATCCGATCGCCTCGTTTGGAATACCCGGATCCTTGGAGCCGCTATTCTTCCGAAGTTGCCCGACTTCCGATGACCGCAGCCGTCGCACGCGCGCATGTGTGTGTGTGTGTGTGTGGAGAGAGAGCTAAGGTGGGCGCAGGGTAGCCCCGCATACGGTGCAGAAACTGGCAGAGTTTCCCTGGACGGGCAGACTAGTCGCGACGCTGAAACGCGGAATGCCAAATCCAACTTTAACCTCGAGCCCGCCCTGTGCTCGGCTACCGACGCGCAACATCAGCATGTCGTGCGCGCTGCCATTGCCATGTCGCCGGCATTACTGGTCCCGCCGCTGTCCCGCTGATGGGCTGCCAGAACCGCCGTAGGACCGAGGCCAGCAGAAATTTTGGTGGCTTGACATCTCTGGGACCCGTTTTGCGCTGCCTGCCAAGGCCACATTGTGGAGTCCATGCGTGGCTTCCCGCGGATCCGAACACATGGGCTCGGGCGCGCTTCCATCCAATGGGCCTGCCCTGCAATGTTCCTGCCTGCAGTAGGAAGCGTTCCCGGCCTGTACCTTGCCAGGTGGATTATCAGCTCACCGCATCATTCTACCGACCTAGCATCTCGCTTCGCACCACCCCCCCTTCGTTGGTTGCTGCTGTGTCACACCGCATCAACGGCTTTCGCTACTGTCAGAGTTTCACCGTGTGTGGATTGGTCTGCGCTGTGGACAACCTCAGGCATACATTGCGACTACATACTACGATAGCTGCCCCTTGACTACTTACTGCTGCTGGCCCTGCTGAGCGCGAATCTGTTTCAGCTGCTCTGGGTACCAACGCTCTCCTACGTCAGGATGACTCTTGATCCGGTTCATCAGCGTGGCTTCTCCGAGATGTCCCCAACGGCCCTTAACAAAGGTAAACTCGACATCATCCCTGCGCTGCTTCCTCGCCTCGTCTCTTAGCTTGAGAACCTCTCCTGGAACGTCCATGGCTTCGAACTTTGCGTCGTAGCTTACCCCCTGGAAGAAGGGAACCGAGTACCGTGCCCCCTCGCCTTTGCGTGGACTGAGAACGCGATGTGTGGTTGAGGCGCACACGCCGTCGGTCAAGGCTTCCATGCCCTGCCCGATCGCCACAACAAGGGTGCCGGCTATGGGTGGGCAATCTATCCACTCGCCCTTTGCGTTTTGCGCCTGCAATCCGAGCTGGTTGGATGCTTGCAGCAGGTAGCTGGTCAGCATGCTGTCCTTGTGCGGTCCGACGCCTTGGCGCTTAATCTCCCACTTCCTGCGCTCCATGTCGCTGGCATCCGTGGGCAAGTCGGGCACATCCACTTCGGGATACTTTACTATCTTGAGTTTATGCTGCTGATCCCGATCAAAAAACTTGTCAAATGCGGTGCTCGGAAGTCCAATGGCCTCTGCAATGAGCGATGTAAACAGCGTCGAGATATGCGACATGCGCTGAATATACTCTTCGTACACGGGCCGAAAATCTGGGAGATGCTGCGGCGATGGCCACTGGTTTGGCGCAAGAAGGTTATGATAAATTGGTGCTTCTGGTCCTGGAATCGGATGCGGTGTTGAGAGGTCGAGTTGTTCTCTGTGGTCTGGATTGAATGCCGTCGTCTCATTGTCGAGCTACAAGAAAAGGAAACAAACATGTCATGTCAGCATTCTTTCTTCATTACACGACATGGGAAAGTTTAACATCTAAGCGAGCATTGGAAAAGAACTGTTTTTTTTTAAGAAAGTAAGAGAAGGAAGACAAAAGAGGAAGAGCAGGAAGAAACGTAATGGCAGCGGAAATGGGCCAAGGGTCGAAAATAACGGATTGCGAAGTAGACATTGTTGTTGTTTTATCCGTCTTGTTTCTTCTTTTCGAAACGGACAGTATACCCAGATGATGTTGGGGCGGCTTTTATTTTTGTTTGCCAAACGGTGGTAGTAGTGTAGCGTTTTGCTTTTTGCTTTTTTCCCTTTGGAGCATTCTTGGTTGGTAATTCTGCTTTTTTGACGCCTTGATGGGTTCAACGGCCGGCTGTTTCCTTTTTTTGCTTTTACTCCATCTCTCTATCCCACCTCTTTCCTTGTACTATAGTTTTCCTATTTCTTTTTTTTTGCGCTCCCTCGTCGTCGTCATCGTCGATACAAACATGTTGCCCATGGCAAATGCATAGCGTAAAGCGTACATAACATGTAACGTTCTCATTCCGGAAGCCTCTTTTTTAATAGTTGTAGACATCACCATTATAAATTCAAAAACAGAGACCAACTCTTCTTCTCCTTTGGAAAACACATGGTGACAGTGAAAAAAAAACTCCAAGAAAGAAAATGGATTCCAAAAAAAACTCGCCCTCGACCAGCCCAAAAAGCTCTTTTCGTTCTTCATTTCAATCTTCTCCTTTTCCGCAACCGGCAATTCTTCGAAAAACCGCGCACACTCGTCGACGACGCGGGACACCAGCTGCGCAGGCAAGCCCGTGTCGCTGAGGTACAGAAACCCCACGTGCAGCAGGGCGTGCCGCAGCGAAGAGAGAAACTGCGGTTTTGTGTCTGGATCCAGGGCCGCGCTTAAGGGCAGAATGGGGATTTGTGTGAAGGTTATGGGGTCTGGGGGGGTCATGGTGGGGGACATGGTGAGGTATGCGAGGATCAAGGGAGATGGATGGATGGATGGATGGATGGATGGTTGTTGTTCGTTCGTTCGTTCGTTCGTTCGTTGGTGAGTAGGAGTAGGAGTAGATAGTGTGGTGGTACTGTGCAGCCCACTCCTCCTGTTTTTTTCTTTTCTTTTCTTTTGGCGAGACTCGCCTTTTTCGTTTTGTTTTTTCCCTTTCCTCAGAGCACGATGCGAGGGCGCGCGGTTGCGTGATGCGGGGTAAAATCGGGGATTGGGGAGGGGTGGGAATGAGGCTGAATGTGGTGGGCGGGCGTGCGCGCGCGGGGCTGATGGCTGCTTCTGCTGTTGCCAACGCCGGGTTCGTTGTTACGGCCTCTGCTAGTCCCTACGTTTTTCTTTCCTAAGAAAACTTGACGGGTATATGTGGTTTTCTTTGCTACTGAAGGAGCTGTCGCTTAGTCTTGATAACGCGCTTTCCAGACAAGGGCGAGGCCGAGGGCTGTGAGCTTGAGGCTGCCGATGACGAACAGGCTGAGAGCGGCTTCGAAGACCATGGTTGGATAGTTTTGTATGGTGTGGTATGGTTCAAGAATTGTCCAAGAATCCCTCAGGAATGTACATGTATGTATATAAAAAGCACTGCAAAACTTCTTCTTCAAGGCAACAGCTTGACGAATGACTCCAAATGCAGGTCAGCAAAACAGAGGCTCGGAATTTATATCGCTATCTGTACTATTTTCCCGTCTTGCCAACTTGTCTACACCGCAGCACTCAGGCGGAATTCCCGTGGTTGTAGCGTGCCACTGAACTAGAAGATGATCAATTGCTATCGCATCTCGTTGGATGGTTGAGGGTGACCATGGTGTAGAGTGAGGCGACGACCAACTCCACTTGGACCCCAACAGCAGCTGGAGCAAGCCCTCGCTCCATCGGAATTACATTCGCCCTAATGCGGTTGGTCGCCTCGCAAAGTCGTCTTCTCTCTCCATCCCTACATCCGACATCATCTGAGCCGAGGGATCACCGCGTGCCATGGCCATTCGACTCTACAGACAGGCCATGTTGGATGATACGGTGAGTGCCGCGTGAGAGATGGCCGTTCGCTTGCGCAATGCACATGGCTCCATGGAGTGGAGTTGCGTAATCCAAAAATCCGATACGTACGTACGTATTCACACATACGGGTGTTGCCTGACCTGTTCGTACTCCAAGGGCGAATGAGGGCTGGTGTGCAGGTATAGCGAGGCGTGTCACATGGCGACGTGCACACATACACATGCGCTAATGACGAATGCTTGTGGCTAGCATCTCTCTGCACCAACACCCTCCCCCAGACGCAGATGAGGTTCGCCCAAAGGTCCGTGGTCTTGCCGAAACCCAGGTTTGAGCAAGTTAATCACGTCTTTATACTCCCTTCACATGATACTGCGGCTGCCCTGCGACAACTGTTCACCATAGCAAGGGCATGCTACACCGACACTATCAAAGCCATGCCCACTTTTCTCCTGGAAGCTCCACAACGACAATGGCCCATGCCACTTCACAAGCCACTCCCTTTGCATCTGCGCCAAGTACTCGAAACACCTGTTGGAGAAGCCCATCTCCATTTCAATAATATCATCAAAAGTACCGCCGACCGAACACATCAATAAATCCATCAAACCCCCCTTGGGACCCATCGACCCTCATCACCTTCCGCTTCAAAAATAGTACCCACTCCTCGCACTGGTACCCACATCTTGCAAAGTACCCACCTCTTTCCTAGAATGCTGACGTGCATATGAGCATGGTGCAATGCTGTCTGTTCTTCGCTCCGGGAAACTTTACCTGGATATGGGTCAGGGCCGCATGTGCGCTTGTTTCCACATACGTATGCCCAATACGGGTACTAATCAATCAATCAGACAACGGCAAAAAGCATGCGCGTGCCTAACCGTGCCACACCCTCCCCATCAATCCTTGAACAGGTATTGTGCTATGTAAGGGAAGGAAAAGTAAAGAAAAAGCTACGCGATCCTTGCTTCCAGCTGGCCAAGGGCCCCTTGGCCTTGTCAACGTTACACGTCGCACATGGGTAAGGGCGTGTCCGAATAGGAATTGTACCTATGTACGTGGACCGGAAGGCACACGCGCATGCCCGCCGCCGATCGCTGTTCGACACGGAAAAAATACACCTTGCAGCTTTGCTGCGCCATGAGAGAAAAAAGCAAATGGAGACGGAGAAAGTATCTCCAGTATCTTCCCACTCCACTCCAGAAAGAGAGTGCTACCCACAGACCTCAAACGCTACAACATCGGCCTGCAATGCCGCAAGGGACCAGGGGGGTTGCTGAATGAACTAACGAAAACCGCAACAAAAAACTAGTAGGGTATATGGGGAAGTGGACGGGTCTATCCGATCATCGCACGCCCAAAAGTTGCAAGTATGCCCCGTATAGCATAGTCGACACAGCACTGGCCCCGTGCATGCAAAACCCTAACTATTACTACTATTACTTCCAGTACATTCACTGTCTATCATGTCTCCACTTTTATCGGAATTTGCCTTTCGGCTTCACAGACAGAGTAGCATTGGCATTGTCGGCTAAGACCCTCGTATGCGAACGGAAGCAACACAAAGAGGGGCACCGGCTCGGGCCTGCGATGCCTATCGCCTGCAGGGTGTGCACACACACATGGCATATCACGACTATGCTAAGCGGACCAGACCAGACAGATACAGCGTACATCTGAGTCGGGTGTCATGATGGGGGTGGTGGTGGTGATGGGAAGAGCAGCACCACCAAGCAGGCCTCATAATGGAGGGTATATTACGCCTCTATTAATACGTGAAGCTGCACACGAAACTTGGACCCTGGACCCCTTTATTGTCATGCTCCACACACACTCTCTCTCCATCTCTCCCTCCCACTGTTTTCTAGTGGCTGGTACATGACGGTGTGGCGTGGGAACCCCCACACACTACGACTGTCACTCCCTTTACTAGGCGAGAGGGCTGAATCGCTCGCTACCATATACCCCAAACGACAATTAGGATGCAAAACGTACGATCATGAGCTGAATGTTATGCGGTTGCGCTGGATAGATTGCTTTTTCCCCAAAGCAGAATCGCAAAGCATGGGGGTTGCAAGCGATGAGTGCCTAGCAACGAGAGAGAGGGATTGTCCTGATGAAGACGGAAGCTGAAACACGAAGAAAGAGTCATGTGACAAGCATGTGAATGAGAAGGGGGTCCGAGCAGCAACCAGCAGCTGAGTGCTGTGCAATGGTACAGGGAAGAGGGTAAGGAGCTGCTGTACCTGACTATGTTTCGAATTCGTCATCGTATCCAAGACACGCACGGGTCATGACTTTAGTTTCAAAGTAATCGACGTGAAGCCTCGCTGTTCTCTGCCGTACTGCCATGTTTCTGAAATATCAAAGCGTTGGTTTCTATAGTGAATCCTTTTAACAAACGTAGTCACCAAGAAAACCCTTGATGTAGTGTAATAACTCATGCCAGTGAAGCACTGCAGAACCTCTCCTCTACTTTTCTGGCTAGTCATAATAAATGAAGTAGCCGAAAGAAATTGCACATAGCGCCAAATACGCCTGCAGGCAGAAAAGAGTCCGTCAAAACAACACAACATGTTTGTTAGACAACACGCACAGCGTATACCTAGCCGATGAACCACCCTCCCTTTTCTTCCCTACGTACTAGACATTCAAAAGAAGTAATAGTTATACCCCTTTTTTTTATCCTCGAAAAACACCACAGTATAAACAAGCCTTTTGCACCACACCACATATGCACTTTCTGATGTACACAAAAGGTCTGAGTACGAGTGCTTTTTAACACCAACACGTTCCTTGATACACAACATCCATCGCTAATCTGAACAAACTCTCTGACGCATAAAGAAATTTCACTGCTTCTTATAATCCGTGTCCCTGTCCCTCACGCCGTTGGGGGGGGAATGTTTTTTGACTGCAATGGGTATCCGTGAACGAAGAATACTATACAAGGACCTAGACGCAAGTCTCGTTTTTCTTTTCTGCTGCATGTTGGTCGCTTGATCTTGTGGGGGGGCCGTGTCTTTCTTCTTCCAAGCTTTCTCTTGTTCTTTTTTTTTGGGGGGGAGGGGGGAGAGGAACTTCTTTAAGGCTCTCCCAGCAAGAAGGAAAAAAAACATAATTGGAAACATAACTACAGTCTTTTGTTTAAAAACATCGGGCATGACAAGGAAAGCAAAAAACATATGCACATAAACCAAAAACAAAAGATAGATGCACTTGGATGGAACAAGGCTCTACCAAAAAAAGAAAGACAGAGAACGCAATTGAATGGCAAGAACGGCATGAGCTCAGAGCGTTTCCGAAGAAAGCCGATATATTCTTTCCTGATGGCATCTGACGATGCATTAGAGTATTTAAGTAAAAAGGTAGACCGATGGTCGAGGTAGCCGAGTTTGCGTTCGCTCCGTATTACTCGTACTTTGACTATTTTTTTTTCTAGAAGTGGAGGTTATGTGAATGAGAATGAGAGAAGAGTAAATTCGAGGAACATGTACCAGTCAAATGCAGCATGAATCTCAGAAGTACTAGACGCATAACAGAAAGATATTAGTAATGACAATTCCAAGCTACTGGAGGTATGATTGAAAAGGTGTCTATGACAACATGCACAAACTCAAATAGAAGAGAGATAAATCGTAAACAGAACGTATCTTAAATACAGAATTCTACCAACTTTGTAAATACCACCCAGTGCACCATGCCGATAGTCTTGGATCGTAATCTCATTCCTCGTAAAACCTGCGCTCATAGAACCATCTACTGCCTACTCTACCTCTTTTCATTTGGGTAGTATGCCGGCTGACCCTCAAGCGACTCACCTACACCAGTTCGATAGCTCGGTGGTGGGCCGCCAAAGGAAACCTGTCCTCCAGGCGTAGGGGTCGATGACTGGTTAGGCGGAGGAACACTGTTGGTAACCGCATACTGAGACTTCACGTCGCCCGGCTCCACCCTGCCGCCATCACCACCCCCTACAATGACAGTCTGCTCGTTGCCCTTCTTATCCTTGACCTTACCAACGACCATGCCCTTAGCAACAGACTTGATGATAGCCTTTCTGCTGACACCAGTGACGTCAATATACACGAGACCGACGTTCTTGACACCACCAGCAAGGTTGTTGGTGATTTGTCCTGCTTCAGCACCATACTTGTGTCCCACAGCAGCACTGGCAGCAGCTCCACCACTAGTCAAAATCTGCTTGCCAGAATGCGATATGCCGTCGGCAACCGTGGAAAATGCGATTAAGCTCTTGTTCAGCAGGCCGGGCTTGTAGTTTGTGTTTGGTGTACCGTCAGGGTTCACGCTCCTGGCATGTGTCTTCTTGTGACCTGTCATACCTGCTGCCGCATTTTGAGCATACTTTGTGATTTGACCGACCGTTTTAGCAGAGTAACCAGCGACCCCAGTGGTGAAGGTGTTGATCTTGCGGACGCGCTCGTGCGTAGCCGGCTTAAAGACCATAGGCTTCTCGTTGGGCTTTGTTTTGTTCATAAAGCTCTCCGCGCCAGACACCATCATGTTACTGAGGTAGCTGGAACCCGTCACAATGAGTCGCGATGCAGCAGCAGCATTTTGGACAAGACCAGAGTCCTTGTATGCGGGATGGCGGGCCATTTCGAGGTAGTCTTCATCAAGGGGTCGAATATCGATCCGTTTGCCGTCCGGTGAAACCACAATCTCGACGGGATCTTTGTCTGTGTTAGCATGAGTGGGGAACGTGTCCGAGACGACTCTGAGCAACTTACTCTTGGATCCTTGCTTTATTGCTGGATCGGCATGGACTTGAGCGCCCTCAGCCAGCTCACCTACAATGCTACCGTTTTCCTCATCTACCAGTACTACCTCGCCTTGGCCGCCAGCTCCAACGTAGCCCTCGCCGGGTCTGTAGTCCTGAGGGTTGTACGCCTTGACGTCACCCTTGCCCTTCTCATGCGACGGCGCCTGCGCACGCTCAAGGAAAGCTGTGCACTGCGCCAAGATGGTCTCAAAGGTGTCAACGTCCTCTTGTGTAACAGAGTTGGAGCCCTTTCCAATAGGCGGGAACTCAATCCGCGTAAAGGCGGCACTCTCAGGACCCAAGTCCCATCGTGGTATAAGGTAGCTGCGTGGCGGCTGGTGGTAGATCTGGGTCGTCGCAGGCAAGGGGAGATCGAGCTCAGGAGGCAGATTGAGGTGTAGGTAGAAGTCTTCCTCGGGTGCAGCGTTTTGGCCGCGCGCGTTGGCGTCGGCAAAGGGCGAGTTGGTAGGCACCATCAACAATGATAGCGTTTGCGGCCCAGAGGGCGTGAGTGGAGTCTCCTCGCCCTGCTGGATGTGGTAGGCCTTGATGCCGCCAATGGTGTAGAGCAACCGAGGATCGCCATGGCCACTCATGCTTGCGAGGGGCGTATGTACTCGTGGGGTATTGGGTGTGGACTGGATTGGTGTTGGGGAGAAGAGAGGATGGCAAAGGTACAGGGCGCCTGTGTGAAGAGCAAAGCAAGAAAGCGGGGGTATCGTCTATTTTGGTGCACGAGAGCAGAGTCAGCGGTCTTTTTATGGAACGCAAGTGGCAGGGAACCGACCAGCCTGCCGCATATGGTGTTGCGGCGCCTCCCTGGGCGGTTACGTCAAGAGGGTGGCGGCAGAGAGCTCTAGAGCACCGGCGAATCAAGGACCCTGTGGCTGAGCTGCTGCGCCACTCTGTAATCTGCACGTCGCTCACGGCGAGCCCGCATTGCAATAACAAGAACAATTTCTCTACCCATCTCTGTGCGATCAACCGATGGAACTTGCCTCTTCACATGAAACCTGCTTGTCTCAATGTCACCACAGGGCCGGTTGTTGCTGACGCCTCTGGACGCGTCACACCAAGCTTCTGACTTTTACCACTTGGTGGCGCAGCAGGTCATGTTGCGGCCCAAATCCATCCAGTATTCTACACCGAAGAGCTTCAACGTAATCTCATTGGCTCACTTGACTATCGCTGCCCTGTTAAGTCTAGCCTAGACTATGACTTGCGAAAGAAATACCAATGAAATTAACAAAGACACGCCTCATGTGTGACAGCTGTAGAGTGATCAGGTCAAAGTGTTTGCTATAACACAGTTGCGTAACTACATTGGCTGGATACACGGCAATGTTCGCTAGCGCACGTACAATGCTATCATACCCCCCTATCTTATTCCTCAATACCATCAAAACTCTTGTGAACTCTTCCCTGCAACCTCAGCGACAGAAGGCATCGACGTAATCATCAGAAAGTGTATGGCTTCCACCTGCACACCTGTACCCATGCGACTGCTTGATCCACGCATATCCCATTGGACATACTCCCAACATGCGCAGTTTGGCTCGCCTCTCCTTCTCCTTCTGCCGTTCCCTCTCAACTGCAGCCAATTCTTCGTCGCGACGTCTTCTTTCTAGTTCAGCTGCGATGCGTGCTTGTTCCCTCACGCGCCGCTCTTCCTCATCAGCGGCCGCCTTTTCTGCGCGAATGAATTCCCGGATGCGTTCTTCCTCTTTGCGCTTCTCTCTTGCAGACGGCGGAACTCTTGTTCTTTGGTAACCATGGCTTGTTTATCGCGCTCGAGTTGTTCCCAGTCTTCGTCAGATACCCCTGGATCGCGCTTTGCCTTGAAAATAAATCCAAGGTCGTCTTCCGGCTCGGCTGCGGGTTGAGGATCTTTCTCTGCTGGTTTTGGTGTGTCCTTTGGTTCATCGGTTTTCATCTTGGAAGATGGCGGTGCCTGAGCAGGCGGAGACGCAGTACCTGTCGCAATATCGAGACCTGGCTTAGCTGGAGGAGTGTCATCTTGTGCCTTTGGTTGAGGTGTTGGTCGCAGAGGCAGCTGGGTATTGAAGCGACTTGTGCCTACCGCAGCGCTGCGTTGAGTGCGTTCGACAAGCATCGCCTCCATCTCATCTACAACAATACTTTCTGTGAGTATGAGGCTAGAAATCGGAGGAACAGCCGTAGAAATGAGCCTCTGGAACATGCTCTTGGCGAGAGATTTTACATCGCGGGCGTTGCCCCATGACTCTAACGCTGATAGCTTCCTGAAAAGCTCTACCAGCCGCTGCTTTAGCTGTTCTGACGGAGGATCGATGATGGAAATATCGAGTGGCGCATTCTTCTTTTTCTGGTGGTTGCCAAGCACCTTGGCCAGTAGGTCGAAGCATGTTTCTGGTTCCAGATGCTTGAACTTGATACTTTCTGAGAAACGGCTGGTCAGACCGGGATTCATACTCATGAGCCGGTCGATGTCCTTGTCGTAGCCGGCCAGAATCACAATGAGCTTCTGCGCGAACTTTTCCTTTGTCAAGCAATCGACCAACTCGTCCATGGCTTCGGTGGCAAAATGACCCTCAGCAAGTCGATATGCTTCGTCAATGAAAAGGACTCTGCCCATTGCCTTTTCTAGGAGCTTTTGCACTTTAGGTCCGGTTTGCCCCACATATTGCCCAATTAGGTCGGTGGCAGAGCATTCCTCTACTTTTGCTTGACTGAGAAAGCCCATGTCGTAAAATATCTTGCCCATTTTCGCCGCTGTAGTTGTTTTGCCAGTACCAGGAGGCCCCTTGAAGAGGAAAGTGAAAGGCAACTGCTCGCGAGGGTCCATTCCTAGAGATCTCATATTGGCGGCAGTAGTTTGGTAGCCGTCGAATCGCTTGATGAGCTCCTCACAACCCACAACGTCCTGAAACATTGCCTGCAGATTTGTCGCAGCTCGTTCGCCCCGGTCAAAGTCTGGATCAAAGTCTATGGCCTCAAAGATTCCAAACTGCCTCACCTTGCGAGCGGCGAAATGCTTCTGGTGCTGTGCTTTGGCACGATCCAGAATGATATCGACCTCTCCCGCATTGCCAAAATTTGGACGATTGCGTGCGCGTTCTATGACTTCCATGGCAACCTGATGATAAAATGTGAGCAAAGCGCAAGGCTGCAGACATGGGGCTTTACCTTCTTGGCCTGGTCTGTTGCATCGAACCCGATATCCTTGAGCTTCAGATCAAAGATACGACGAATGTCGACCGCATTAAAATCCTCAAAGACGAAAGCAGATTCGAGGGGAAACCGTCTTGCAAGCCCAGGATTGACGTCTCGAAACATGTTCTCCATTTGATCTTTGTATCCCAGCAAAAGCACACACCGATCTTCGCCTGGGGTACTTTGCACTTCGGCGACGATCGTATCAATGACTGCTGTTTTGTAGATGTCCTTCGTCCCGCCACCAGCAAGCATATAAGCCTCATCTATGATGAGAACCTTGCCAACAGTGGAGGCTAAAATGGCTTTTGTATTGGCCTCTGACCCACCCAGCACATTGCTGACAAAATCTGCTGGGTTTTTGACCACCACTTCACCACTGGACAGAAGACCGATATCAGCCAAGATACGACCAAAGATCTTCGCCACGCTTGTCTTCCCTGTATTTCGTAAAGTTAGTCTTCACTTACACATCAGTGTTGTTGGGCCACTGTACCTGTTCCTGGCGAGCCAATAAAGCAACGGTTCAAAGAGTATTGTATGATGGGTTTTTCCTGCAACTCAAGCTGGTAGTTGGTCTGGATCCCATCGAGAAGAACCTGTACTGACTCCTTGACAGAGGCCAGCCCAATGAGCGTTTGGAGTTTCTTCCATGCAGTGTTGTTCTTAAGCACTGCAGAAGGTTCTGGACCAATCAGATCTTCCTTGGTCAACAGGTGGTCATCCGGCATGATACCAGCCCTCCGCTCCTTATTTAAGCGCTTCGCCTGGCGTTCTGTGATCTGTGAAATCTTGTTCTGCACTTCGCGTGCATTACCAAAGCCATCGCGACCACGACCACGACCGATTCTTCGAGCAACAATACGAGCGTAGAGACCATTCATACCGTCTTCTATTTTCATGTTCCCATGATACTTCTTGGTGATGTACTGGCAGAAGATCTGCTGCAGCTCGTGGTCTTCGTAATCCTGAAATTCCATTTGGATAGGTATGCGGCTTGGAATTCCAGATTATGGGAGAAGAAGGCCTCCATTTGCTTGTGGTAGCCCGCCAAAACAAATACGACTTTGCCAGTCAGATTTTCGACCTCTGCAAGTAGGTAATCCAGTACTGCGTTGCCGCCAGGGTTATTTCCGGAGACCAGCTGATACGCTTCGTCGATGAAGAACACACCACCACCCTTCTTCAGGAGTTCATCTATGTGCTTCTTGCACGCAGATACACCATCACTTGCGAGGGATGATCCGGAGCTCTCAAAAAACTCGCCTCCAGGAAGGGCTCCAATCTCGACCAGGAATTGGGCATAATAACGAGCCACCGTTGTCTTGCCTGTAATGAATCAGCATTTTGGTCACACATCCATGCATAGACCCTACCAGTTCCAGGATTGCCAAGCAGAGCCGCTCCAAATCGTTCTCCCGTCAGCGAAACATTCTGGCGTACTACCGTGTCTACTTTGGCTTTAATCGCAAGAAATTTCTCTTTGACAGATTCCAACCCTAATGCAGGTAAGCAGGTAAGCATTGAAAAGGTAGGCAAACACACCTATCATGGGCATCAGGGAGTCCAAGGCTTTATTTTCAGCGCCTTCAAAATTCTTCTGAAATTCCCAATCGTCTCTTGCGTTACTCTTGTTCACGTCAGGCTGACTGCTGTTATGATCCAACGAGGCAGAATTGCTGTTCGCTGTAGCCTTTTCCGGCTTGGTCTGAGTCCCATCGGGAGCTATGGGGTTCTGGTATGATGTCTTGGCCTTGTTTGATGAGTCTGATGAGGGCTTGGGTGGTGGAAATGACGGGGCCGATTGATGTGCTGGACGATTAATCTTCTCTTGCAGGTTGTGAAGATCTCGCTTCTTTTGTTCCAACGTCTGCTTGCGGGCTTGTTCTTCGGCTTGTTCTTGTAGGATCCGCCTCTTGTGCTCAATCTCTTCTTCAATGTCTGCCAGGCGTGCCGCGTACGCTTGCTGTTTGGCTTGGCGCTCTGCTTCCAATTTATGGTCTCGTAGTCGTTTCTTTTCCTGGGCTCGTATCTCAGCCTCACATTTTCGGCAATGCCCTGCAGCCTTTTCGTGGCATTTTCTTGTGGTGGTGTGGTTGTTGAGACATTTTGATGAGATGATGGCCATGCATTTCATCTTAGAGTGATCCTGTAACTGATGGCACTTCTTGGTGCAGGTATGGATACCACAGTTGAGATGTTTGCCGCTAGCTAATGTTAGTTCTGGCAAATACCTGGCTGTTTGTACTTACCAAGGCTCAGAGCAGCCTCCATCTGGGCATATCGTGTCAAAGTCCTCTTTTTTGGCTAGGAGGGCCGTATTCTCTGGATGTTGTTCGCATTTGACGGGAAAGCCATCATAGATGTGACCATCTTGCTTCAACTGTTTCATAAGCGGGATCCATACATCTTTGCCTTTGCGGCTGTTCATAAACGTTTCTGGATTCCCAATCATTATGAGTGCGTTCCGCGCTCTTGAGAGCAACACATTTACACGCTGGGGGGAGGACATGAAGCCAATATCTCCAACCGCATTGCTTCGTGTGAGGCAGGCAATGACTATGTCACTTTCTTCGCCTTGATAGTTGTCTAGAGTACTGTTAGAGTCCGATGCGAATGAGAAGCGACCACTTACCAATGGTGGATATGCGAAGCTTGCGCTTGGTGATGTTTGCGCTAGCTGGGGTTACAAGGCCTGCTTGTGACAATTCGTAAGAGTCCAGGTCATTCAGTATGGGGTCATTGTCTTTGGACAGTGTGCTCAGCAGCAAGTATAACTGGCCTAGGTAAGGCGTCAAGACTACGATATCTTCTGTACCGTAGCCTTGTTGTCCGAGATACCGCACGCATTTGAGAACCATTTCAGCTTCGTATAGGTTCTCCTTGCTGGATTTGGCACCACCATCACGGCGATCAGCAATTTGTACCGCATTGAGTTCTGGATGAGAATGAGATACGAAAATGATGCTGTCTTGGAAGCCGCGCAGTGCTGGTCGACCTCGAGTTTTCTCCGCATCTTGAAGTTCGGGATAAGTGAGAGATCTGACGAGTGAAGATATTTCAGGGCGCATCCTGTGCTGCTTGATTAGTGTGGTATGTGGAACACCGCTAAGTACCAGTCGTTCAAACAAAGAGACATTCAGGTTGTACCCGTCGCCCTTCTCCATTGTCAATTCGTAATTGTTTACCTTGGGTCGAAGTTGTTTGTGGTCGCCGATCAAGATGAGTTGCTTTGATGATGGCGACAGCGCTGTCAACACATGACTCTCCAGTATTTCTCCAGCTTCTTCCACCAAAACGACACCAGGCGATGCTTTCCTGATCTCCTCTGTGTACATGGCAGCGGCAGTGGTAGTACAACCAATGATACGCTTATCGCAGAGCGCATGAAATTTTTTCATGCGAAATAAATCCTCAATCCGGGCGCGGCATGCGTTGTATTTGTTGGCGATATTAGATATCTCGCCGACTGACTCTTTTAATATCGCCTTAACCCACTTGGCTTGGAAGTTTTGTCGTAACTGTGGTGAGGTGTGCCAGACGTGGGGATAGTGCTGCTCTGCATCGTGAGCAAAGACACCGGCATCTTCACCTTGAAGCCATCTCCTGATCAAGTAGTATGCGTCAACCTTTTTGTTGTTTTTTGCAACCCTGGTCATACCATCATCGCTTTGTGGAACAGTGAATGCATCGAAGTATTCCGAATCCTCGGAAAACTCCAGGTACTCAAGGATAGCTCTTTGATCAAGTTTCGCTGGAGCAAACGTCATGGCCCTGTCGAAAAGAACATCAAGGTACGCTTCAGACTCTTCCTTTTGTTCTCGAATTTCATGCCAAGTTTGGCTACTCATTTTGTAGTTGTTCGGCTGTTCCCTGATGGTCAATGTCTGGGTGGCAGCGCTAGACTTGGAGCCAAGTCGCACAATCGAGCGAGATGGCACACCAACTTTTTGTATGTCCTTGAGGAATTGGTCAAGAGCATGATTTGTATAAGTAAGAATGAGAATGGTGTCGTTGGTATGATCGTGGAGGATTTTGGCGATAAGTGAGCCGATGAAGCTTTTCCCGGTACCAGGAGGGCCTTGTATCAAACTGACTCTTTTCATCAGACCGGCCAAAAGCGATTCCGCTTGAGCTTGATCTAGATTGATGGGATGTTTGCTTCCAACGATGTCCTGTATGTTGCTGTCCCAATTATCATGGATTTGGTTGATGACCCGAGTTGGCTGGATACCAGAGACTGCTTCAGCGGAATCTGGCGTGAGGTTGAGCAGCTGGTTCTCAAGTGGTAGCTCGGTCAGAGACTGGAGGCATTTCAAAATCGGCTCATACGCGAACACAGCGGTGTCTACCTGTACGAAAGAAAGATCTTGGGTGACATTGCACACCATCAAGGTCTTGCCAAAGGAGTCACTGTCGGCAATCCGTAATACAACAACAGGAGGGTCTCGAGCAAGAAGGTCCTCGTCGCGATCTACAGTTGCGAAAGCGACAATTTTGCCATGGCTAATGAGACAGCCAAGTGATTGATGCTTCAAGATGTTCTTGTGCTTAACAAGCTCTTTCTTGCGATCGGCCGCGTTTTTGAGGTTACGGAGTTGAGGGATACCCTTTGGACAGGAAAGTTTCAGACAGCAAGGCTTGCGTCTTGCTTCCGGACCACAGTCAATACCAGCATATCTGAGGCCTTCAAGAACTACTTTGCGCCGGCCTTTCTTCTGACCAGTCGCAACCTGAAAATCGCTGCGCAATTCACCCAGGAGATCCTCGCGCAACAGGCGAAACTGATTGTCGAGGTGCATCAGGCTACGGCATTCTGGGTCAGCCGAAGCAACAACATCTGCCTGTCTGTAGAACGGCTGCGTATCGGAAACGAACTCGTCTGGCGTTGGCAAGATTTTGATCTTGCGGTAGTCTGCTGAGTCGTTGTCGTGCCTGCCACCAGGGCCATCAATAGCATCATCAGATGTACTTTCCAATACATGTTTAATCTTATGCCCCAGATTACGAGCCTCCAAAAATTCGGAATCGATGAGCGACTTATTGCTGACTGTTTGTTCTGCGACGGCTCGCACATCGGGCAAGTCGCCAGAGTGACTGCATAACAGCTCGAGTAACAGCCAGGCAAAGGCGTGCGTGCCATTTGCAGAGAGGAGCTGAGTGGTATGCGCTTGAACAAGTGTATTCCAGAACGTTGGGGGCTGCACAATTTGTTCCAACACGCGCAGCAAGAACTGGCCACCATAGATTTGTTTAATAGTTGGCTGGGAGAGATACAGAAGGACTGTGGATGCTGGGCCGTTGAGGAAAGTGGTGTCGCCCGAGAAGCGAAACGCTTTTGCAACGGCGTTGAGGCCAGCAGGGGCGACCACCAAACATTCAACGCATTTTGAGGCATCCTCCTGGGAACACAGCGCTTCCAGGAATCGATTGCCATCGGCTGCAGTCTTGAGTTCGCGATGGCCATGAATGATGGCGTTGAAGAGCTTTGTCAACCCAGCAGCCCGCTTTTTTGCAGTTTCCGTATCCGCCATTTGTGCAGGGTTGGTAAGTGTAAAAAGATGATTCTAGCGCAAAGAAGTTACAGATTGATGATGTTTGAGTTGCATTTCCCAGCGATTCTTGACTCTTTTGAATGATGCAATGCATAGCAGCTGGTAGGGTTACACAAGGCTCAGCGCATTCCACGTACTTCTCTGATAACAGGCTGTGCAAATGATTGGAAGATAGCAAGCATGTTTTCGTGCCGCAAATCATTCCAATACGTCTGCCTATACGGCACAGTAGATTCTAGACAGAAGGAAGCCTGTCAGTGGTGCATTGTGCCATTCCATCTGCAAGCTGAGCAAACCACGCCACTCGTGCCTCAGCCTTGTCCAAACTGCATAAAGACCTCAGGTTTGGTAGCCGCTCACTTTCTTGAAAGCATAACAACTCAGACTGACATGTTCCATCCTTTTATTACAGTCCAGACAACGCTATGATGAACTCATTCTCAGGTAGAGGTAGGGGTGGCTTTGCTCCACGGCGAGGCCGAGGCTATGGTGGCAGGGTTCCCTTCAACAAGCCCAGAGAACAAGTGAAGCCTGACATCAAGAAGAATCCTCTTGGAGATATTATCGGGATAGTTGACGCATCAAACCTTGTTGTGAGAGCAAAGGACGCAGTGCTGGTTACAGAAATATCTGCCTGCCAGTACGTCTCGTCCTACAATTGGCTCAACGACCAAGCTCCTACGATCGTCGTACCAGGTAAGCAACTCCATATTCCTATAAGCGATCTAAGCTCTAAGACCTTGGACCAGGCAAGCCTCCAAAGTGGATACCTCTCGGAACCCCTCAACGTCTGAAAGAAGACAGTGAGCAGTACTTCCGCGACTTGAACGCTGCAAAGTATCCCTCATACCCCACGGCACCTAGCGTACACGCCGTCCTAGAACAAGAACCCTCATACCCTACTTTGGAAACCGATGTCTTCGCCTGTGGCAGTACGCTCGGAAATCTCCTCCGCTTCGCTCGCGGCATAGACAAAGCGTTCCGCTTCAACGTCCAAGTCATCGGGAACACGGTATTCTTTGTCCGCAAAGAAAACGACCCCAAAGAGCTCATTCAAGGGGTCCGAGGCTTCGGTCACACATTCCCAGAAGCCTATACTACCTGGGGCGATTTCAAGGACTCGGTGTCTCATCAGCGCATCGTTCGATACACCTTCGGCGGGATGCAATGTCTTGTGCGCTTCGAAAGCGACGGATATATCAGCGACCCCTCGACTGAGAACGACTCTGCGTCGTCTGTCGAGTGCATCGACAGCGACAGTGACAGTGACATTCTCTCCACCCTCCAAGGCATCTCTCTCACTCCATCGTCCGGAAAACCCAGCAACACCACCACCACTACTACCCCCGCTCTCAACATTCAAAAATCCGGCTACCCTATCCCCCAATCCAGCATCTTCGACCTCAAAACCCGCTCAGGCCGATACAAAACCTCCATCGACATGAGCGACATCTACCCTCTCCTCTGGCTCAAGCAAATCCCCACCTTCATCGTCGCATACCACGACGGCGCCGGCCTCTTCAACGACATCCGCGTGCAAAACGTCGCTAGTGACGTGCAGGCCTGGGCAGACGAGAATGAATTGGGAATCAAGAAATTCGCAGTGTTGCTGCGGGAGGTATGCAAAGTCGCCAGGGAGCATCAAGATGAACTGTTAGAAGTTTATTGCACGGGGCCTGAGAAGCTCGAGATTAGGAAGCAGTATGGTCAGGGAGCGGAGGCTCTACCGTCGAATTTGAGGGAGAGATGGGCTAGGGATGCGCAGGGTAGCCGTTGTGATTCTTTCATCGACGCAAGTTCTGAGGATGAGTTGGAGGTTGGTTATGGTGTGAGGCGTAGCGATGGCGATTCGGATGATGAGCCGGATTACACTGCTTGTTCTGCTGAGGACTGTGGGTATTGTGGAAGATGTTCGTACTAAGATGTCATTTACTACCGTAATGGTTGAGTTCACGTGGGAGTAAAGGGGTTGGGGAAATAAAACCACGTGACTGGGTGTGATACTTGGAAGCCCAGCAGTCTTTGATATGATCCAGTAGAGAAATGATTCAAGGTGACATACGTAAATGTTTCAAGTCTTGTTCATGTTTATACCAACAAACTTTGATGTAAAGTCATAATGGAACACGACTGGCCCAACAAATCACGTGATGCGGGTTTGTATCAACACATCTGCGGGTACCGAGTTATGTACATATGTGGACGAGAGCTATGAGAGTGCAATCACATTGGTTTAAACCGATAATATATTGAAGGCTTCTATACAAAGCTGCTTAAAGTGAACGACTATAGATCAATACTGCCTGTTCAGATGCATCTGTCAAGGCAATACATATATGTACAGCTAGCCCATCAAGTCCGCTAGCATTCCATTCACATTGAAATTTCTAGTTCAAACCAGCACAAAGTATTCAATGGCCAAGCAAGACGTGGAAAATGATTTAGCATTTCATCCAGAAACTAAATTTCTTATAAGTAATCGGGCGCAGAAGTCTGGCTTTTCAGCACGGACTTTGCGGGCTACACATGCGTCCTCCAGCAAGTTGACCGATTCCAGGCCAATAGCAAGCTGCCCTCTCAAAAATCGTGATATCATATCGAAGTCGTAAGAAGTCGAATCATCTTCAAAGAAGCCAAGTAGAATACAATTAGTGGGCGACACGTGCACCCATGGTCTCGTTGGTGATGCCGATGCGCTCAGAGTTCTGTTCGCAAATGTAGGTTAGCAATCAGAACTCATGCTGCAGAGGAAAGAGAAAGAAGGGAATGCATACATCAGTGGACTGGACACTGCCATCGGTGAGAATCTTCTTCATCACCTCGTCTTCGTTGCTGGTGCCGAACTCGTTCTCAAGCTGGCCTTTGCTGGCGGTGTTGAGGATACCTTGCTTGCCATGCCTAGCCGTGTATTGTTAGCTGAAATTCTCACCACTCATTCCAGTACTTTTTATTGTCAACTAGTGAAATCTGTCATAAGGCAGAATGGAGTAGAGTGTGCTGTTTGGGCAGCACAAACAACCCGCCAGCTTCGCCCAGTGTGAGGCCGGATCAAGAGGGGAACGTACTCAGGAACCATAATCTTCCAGCCAGCTACAACGTCGGTCATGGGAATAGTGCTGTCAGCCTTCCACTTCTTGAGAAGCTCCTCGCTCTCTACAAAGACACAAAACTGATCGCCGTTGCTACCCTTGTAGAAGACCTGGGTCTGGGGAGAGTTTCCGCGAGCCATTGTTGCTGATGTGTGGAGTGTGTGTGTTTGTTGTTGGAGTGTGATGTGAGATGAGGGAGATAGGTTTGTGTAAGTCGTGAGTTTGTATGTATGTGAGAATGTGACAGATGGAGGGGAAGCTTTAGAGGGGTATTTACGTAGCAAGCTCGTGAGCTATGACCTTGGGACATACGTCATTGCCAAGCTTTGACCAGTGTTCTCGACGCATGGCAAACCAAGTCAAACATGGGAATACGCAACTCACCTCACCTGTGCGGCTCAGAACGGAACATGCGGCTGACGGGTGGGACTATGTCCGGCTTGTGGCTCCCATTCTACGATGTGGGAATGGACATGACCATGTACACCTTTCCTTAGAACAAAGCTTCTTCGCCTCACTCACGTACACGATAAGAGGGCCTATGCCACGTTGCAGATGTAGAGATGACGTTTTAGCCGTGGCCTTGTTGTTGCTATCCAAATATACGTGTCTTTTTGCAATAATTCCAGCTCCCTCATACGATCGCGTGGCCGCTCCACCCCACAGCCAATGACGTCACAATATTCATTCCGATCCTCAAACGCCTGCGGGTGTGCCTTGCATTAATACTATTGATCATCATAATGTTGTGCATTATCCTTTTCCCATCGAGTTGGTTGCAGTATTCATATCTCGTGCTTACTGTTACCGCAAGATTATTGTGCGTCGTTAAGTCGTGACAGCTCTATCCCAGAATAGGCTTGCTTTCTTTGCGCCCACTCAACTATTGATTACCTGCAGGCACGGTGATCCAACTCCGCAGCCAACATCAGGTTACGTCGAACCTCATCGGAAAAGGTTGAGTATCTTGTTTTTGCTCTTGAAGAACTTCCTCGAAGGAATAGCGCGAGACGAAACTGGCTTCGATTCGCGGCCCTCCGTGTGTTCTACTTGCAGCGTCTCGTCCTCTACACCTATTCCAGCATCTGTGCATGGAGACGCTGCATCCAATATTGTCACTACTGATTCGTGAGAGGCTCTTCTCTGTGGCAGACGGCTGGCAGGCCCCGATTGTGTTGTACCGAGAGCAGGACTAGAAAGACGCCGTGCTTTCTTTGGTCTAACCTGTAAAGACTTCTTGATGGGTAGCTCTATATCACTAGTACAGCTTGCAAGGCGTCGGTGTCTGCTAGAAGGTCGTGCGTCTTCTATCTCAAAGTTGGCAGGCAAGACTGCACCCGGTGTGTTTTGGAAGTCCACCACAGCTGGCACTGGCAGTCGCTCAGCTGCTGACTGAGACCGCACACTCGCCTTGCGAGCTCGGCTTTTGGATGAATCATCTGACTTAGAATTGCTCGCATTTGAAAGACTAGGTGAGCGGCGCGAGAAGTTGCTGGTAATACTTGCTATGCTCAGTTTCCGCATGACAGAGTTGGCCGAGGCTCGGATCTGGTTCTCCATTCGACGACTTGGCATGCCTGGGAACGGCAAGATATCCTTTGTCCACACATCCTCCAAAATGTTCTCGAGACGGATACGCTCCGCTCGTCGGGGCACAAGTGTTGGCACGTGATTAGGCGAGAGGTGCGACTGTGATCTCGCAAGAAGGCCGTGGGAAAAAGATGGAGATGCCTCTGAAAGCTTCTGGGCCTGAGTGTTCTTGATGATGACCTGGTTAATGTTCATTTTTGCGCCTAGGGTTGCTGCTCGATGAACAGACATGCGTCGCACCAAGCTGTTCGCGTGGCCGAAAACAGGGCCCAGAGATTTAAGGTTGAGGGTTATGGATGTGAGCATGTCCTGCATATTGGATTGGCCTTCGACGAAATCGTGTGTCTCGTAAACAATACGCTGGCTCAGTCGATGCTTCCATGCCTCTTCTTCTGCAGAGGAACATGCACTGAAAATCATCTCATACAGGCGATGACCGTGCTCGAAAACAAGTTTCCATGTGTGCGGTGCGGTGTGGCACTGTATACCGCGGCCATTATCGACGTCTTCGATGCTTGCATTGGCAAGGCTAATCGAGGCAACAACAGTGTAAGGCGTGTGAAACCTGGTCACAGTTGCAAGCACCAGACAGGACTTGTACAGCACACATACCATGTACGATCCCTTTGTGCGATCAGGTGTCTGATATGCCACATGTAGAACGCCGCAAAGCAGCACGTGACCGAGTATACGGAAGACAAGGGCGTTGGATATTTTCCGTTCTGGGAATGCCAGGCGGTCTTGCAGCAGCCAAGTTATTTCAATCAGTTTGTGGGCTTGAGGATCATCCTTTGCTTTGTTGACTTCGCGAATCGTTTCTTGCAAACGAAAAAGAGCCTTTTCTAGTTCAGCGTGTGCTTCCGGATCATCGCAAACAGGGGTATGCCGACACAGGTCGTCAAAAAGAAGTGGATATTTGCACACCCTCTGGATGGGTTTGATCAGGAGGTCAGAGAAACTAAGCGCCTTTTTGCAGCCGGCTTCGCGATTGTTCTGTGACGCAACTACTTTTTGCAGAGCCTCGACGCCTCTTTCGTATTCTTGCCACCCATGAAGGCCCTTGGACAGAGAAGTTAGGTCCTGAGACATTGTCGTCCAATGAGCACCATACTCTTCATAGGTGAAAAATCGTCTCATCTGAGTCTGGTCAGCAAAATGCCACAAGGATTCGTTACTATGTTTGAGACACGAACATGGTTGTTGAAGACTTTTGCAATGTTGCCCGCCGTCTCGGTGTCCATCGCCAAGCCACGTGGTCTACGATCCAGAGGCCGCCCTATTTCCAAGGAACGTCTGAGCCTCCGCGTAGCCCTATGGTCAGAGAGACGTCCCGGAGTTACCTCTGCACTGTGAAAGCGAATGTGCTTGACTTTTGTTGCAGGGGAAATGTCTTGATTTGCACTCTTTGTGAAGTCGGCTTGAGGAACAATATGATGAAGTTCTGCGAGTAGATCCTCGTGCAGTTGCAGGATCTGAAAAAGGTTCTGCTGTATGGATAACTTGGTCTGGCCTGATATGTTAGGAACACCAGTGAGGATCATGAAGTAGTCCTGAGCAGGTTAGCAGTGAGCCAGACAGAGTCTTGGTGATTCTAGAACTACATACATTGATGAGAACCTTGAGATCTGCAATGTAACTTTCCTCCGAAGCAATGAGTTCTTCGACGATCTTGCGGCGTTGTAGCGACCTGAGCCAGGCGCTCTCATCGAGCACAGGCCCTAGCCCTCCGCGGTGACTGTCGAGTGAACGACGAACTTCAGAGAGATTGCTACTTTTAGTGCCTAGGCGAGCCCTACCGGGTAAGCCAGCATCAGAGCGCGGTGCAATACTTCTGCTTCCAACTGTCATGGACGTAGACTTGATTGCAGTCACATATTCCATGGACGAGGTCAAAGAGCCGTTGGGTCTTCGCACCGACTCAGGAATGCACTCAAGCGGTGGGAAAATTATGGACATGTCATCGCCTGTGTCAATGGACAAGCGCGGTAGGTCGACAAAGTCTTCTTTCCACCGCTGAGCATGTCGGCGTTTCAGAGTACTCATCCACCTCAGAAAAGGCTGTGAAGAAGCTATGCCAGTGCTTTGCGCTGCTTGATGTTCTTCATTCGTCGCATCCTCGGTCTCGTTAGGAGAATAGTGAATTGGCAACAGTGTTTGACCAGGTTCATATCCGTTGGAAGAATCAGCCTCAGCGAGATTGTCATCATCAATGCTCATATCTGTTTGAGCGGCATTTTCATGGTCAAGAGATGCATCTGAAACGTGTTGCCAACTGTTGTAACCCGTCCAATCTGAATGAGATGATGCTCCTGCTTGAGAGAAGAATGGTGGCGGGCGGTCCAGGCCGCAGTTCCGCTTCCGTGGCTCATTGGCGCCTCGTGTAGCAGTTAATGACAAAGCCGCCTTACCGGAAGCAAGGTCGAGCAGCGACTGGGATGTCAGTAGTGGCGGAATGTTCTCACTAACATGGGTTCGGTCAGTGGCTCGGCAATGGCCCAGAGAGTAGAATGAACGGGCTGAGCCGTTGCGAGCGGTAACTTCGCTCAGTGGCGCATGTAGAGAGTCTCTGTAAAGTGAGAAAGAGTTGGGGCATGGGTTGTCGCTGAAAGAACGCTTGAGTGGGCTTTGAGGAGGGAGTGACAGCACAGAGGCCATGACAGTAGTGTTTGTAGTGCCTGGCACACTATGACAAGAAGAGACTCGAGGGTTGAAGCAGCATGAGATAAAAACTACTGCATCCAACGACGGCGGCTTGAGAAGAGTGGAGTGAGGAGTAGAGTGGCTGAGCGGGTTGAAGGGGCATGCTGGAAACGGCCGCTGGGACAAAAGTGCGAGCGAGCTGTTTGGAAAGGGAAGTGCATCTGGGTGAGTCCAAAGCAGGGGAGGGTCTCATGAGCAGGAGACCATGTCATTCATGAGCAGGGCAGGCGAAGATGGAGAGGCAAGAAGCCGGGAGCCATGGACAGACATGGCCGGGGGTCCGAGTAGTGGACCATGTTTGGAGAGCGACTAGCGTGACAGTCTCGTTGCTTTTCGCGTGCGGGTGGTGGAAGAGGCGGAGGGCGAGGTGGTAGTGGTGGTGGTAGTTGCAGTTGCAGAGACAGCATGGCGGTATGAGCGACTTGGGATCCGCACAAGTGGCAGGCGGAGGTGCTGACAGCAAATCCACGACTGGCTGCTGTGTTGTCCTAGCTGCTCTAGCACACATACTCGCCCGCCCAACGCACGTTGCTGCACGTGACACGGCCTTGCCAAGCTCGTCCACGGATGCGATGAGCAGAAACACGGCGAGTTGTGTGGTTGCGCCATGCCTTGCCGGGCTGGTCCTCGCTGCCCCGCACCTCGAAAGCCTGCCTGCGCACCCCACTTTGTATGTCGATTCGGACAGACTATACGTGCCTACGTACATACGAGAGCAGTAGCGGCAAACGGGCGCCAGTCCAAAAAACCCTCAGCAACCATCATGGACGACATACATGCTCCCACTGTCTCTTCTGGCCCGACGTCTTCGGGCCACTCCAACGGCATCCCCAAGGAGCAGCTGTCGCTGCAAGAGCTCATTGCTGAGAAAGAGCGCGTCGAGGCAGAGCTCAAGGCTCTGGGTCAGGTCCTGGATTCGGTACGCACGCACGCACGCACAAACATTCATACATACATGCGTAGACACGACCATCTCTCGTAGCCATCATCTGACCGTTGCTTGCAGCACGGCGTTCGCATGAGCACCGGCCTTACGACTCTGGATGGCTTCCCACGCAGTGACATTGACGTTGCGCAAGGTACGCGGCTCGCATCGCCCCCGTGACTTGGTCGCTGATGTGTGCTGCAGTACGGACGACGCGGGCGCGCATCATCTGGCTGAAGAACGACTACAAGGACCTCATGTCGCGGATCGAAAAGGGCCTTCATGAGCACCACGCGCGCCTAGCAGCCCAGGCGGCAAACGACCCGGCCGCCGCCCAGCAGACGCCCCAGGTCGACGGTGCGCCGCCTGCGGCTCTCGAGGCGCCTTTTGCAAAGGTCAATAGCGTGGTGGCGGGCAGCCCGGCCGAGACGGCAGGCCTGCGAGTGGGCGACACCATCACCAAGTTTGGCTGGGTCGACTGGACAAACCACGAGAGACTGTCGCGCGTGGCAGAGGCGGTTTCGCAGAACGAAGGGGTACATGGCGTCTTGCCAACAAGCTCGCAGGCGCAGACTGGCTGACGTGACACAGGTGCGCATGACGGTGAAGGCATTGCGTCCAAATGCTTCGGGCGGCCCCGCAGAGACTGTACAGATGCAGCTCACTCCACAAAGGAATTGGGGTGGTCGCGGGCTCCTGGGCTGCCATCTGCTGCCCTTGTGAGCCTGAGCCTGAGCCTGAGCGAGGCTGGGAAGAATGACGTCAGGCATGTGTGGGCGCTACGGCTGCAATGCCGATGGATGGATGCACGGTATGTATGTATATGGGTATGCATAGCAGAGCAGATACGGCAGAGTCGACAGGCAGCGGGCGCCAGGTGCTTCCATGCGTGTGTCGGTCACAGCACTACCCTACCGTTGTGCTGCATTGGCAGTGGCTGGTGATGGCAAACAGCGGCGGCGGCGGCGGCACCAGGGCGCTTGCTGCGTGGCGCACTGGGTTTGGGTCAGGCATTTTGCATAATGATGATTATGGCGATAGCAGCCCGCCTTGTCTGGCTCCGTCAGACCAATGTAAGATAAATCAGAGACAGTTGGGCTCGGTGACGGGCAATGCGTAGTGGTTGATTACAAAGACGCTTCAGCTTGTCGTGTCGCTGCCTAAAGCGCTGCCTGTGCCTTCCTTGTCTGCGAGGGCAAAATTGCAAAAGGTGAGGGCGTGCCAAGAGATCCACACCGCCCGGGGCGGGCCAACACTTGAGCTTGCACAACAAAACCTCTTCTTGCCCCTCTGCAAAGTCACTTCACTCGCCTGCACCCATTCCCCACTCTTTAGCCAACCGTAAGCCTCAACCCTGTCCGCCTTTTTGCTCAACTGCTTCCCGCGACTTCAACTAACACTTTTTGCTCCCACAGTCTCTGCGCATTTCCTCTCTTCCACACGTCACCCCCCGCCACAACAAACTACACCATGGCCGAGACTGCCGCCCAGCCCAGCTGCCCGACCTTCAAGCTCGTTCTTGTCGGTGACGGTGGTACCGGAAAGGTATGTTGCCCTTTTTTTGCGCCCTTGGCCATCGCACACTGCCCATTGAGGTGGATGCGCTTCCTCCCAAGGCTCGCGTTCGTTTCCAGCCCATGGCACATTGGCTAACTACTCCCCATCCAGACCACGTTCGTCAAGCGTCACTTGACTGGTGAGTTCGAAAAGAAGTACATCGCCACCCTCGGTGTCGAAGTTCACCCGCTTGCCTTCACGACCGTACGTTACCCGATGACCCTATCCGCGCCATGCGCCATACTGACGACAGCAAACAGAACCTGGGTCAAATCCAGTTCGATGTCTGGGACACTGCAGGCCAGGAGAAGTTCGGTGGTCTCCGTGATGGATACTACATCAACGGCCAGTGCGGTATCATCATGTTTGACGTGACCTCGCGTATCACATACAAGAACGTCCCCAACTGGCACCGTACGTCTGCCGCTCGTCCACTGCGCTAAGCAAAACAGCTAATTCTCAATCAGGTGACCTGGTCCGTGTCTGCGAAAACATCCCCATTGTCTTGACCGGCAACAAGGTCGACGTCAAGGAGCGCAAGGTCAAGGCCAAGTCCATCACTTTCCACCGCAAGAAGAACCTCCAGTACTACGACATCTCCGCCAAGTCCAACTACAACTTCGAGAAGCCTTTCCTCTGGCTCGCCAGGAAACTCGTCGGCAACCAGACCCTTGACTTTGTTGCCGCCCCCGCTCTTGCTCCTCCCGAGGTCCAGGTCGACCAGGCTGTTCTCGACCAGTACCGACAGGAGATGGAGAGCGCCGCTCAGATGCCTCTCCCCGACGAGGACGATGCCGACTTGTAGATACGGTCATGAGTATGCTCCTGGCCATGGCTAGGGCTATAATGGGTACACGAATCGAATGGGAAAACAGGAATTGGAACCGCGCAATCTGCTGCTCCAGGAGCTTTAGCCATTGCTAGCGAAGACGGAGGATTCGGATGAGATTTTTGCAGAATATGGACACATGGGACGCTGGATTAGCTGGCGTTTCAACGAATGAGTAAACAGTAGACTATTTCCACGCTGAATGTGCATATTACCCATGTTGAATACAACGCGACCATGGCTACTGTTGCAACAGAGTTCTCTTTTTTTTACGGAAGGAGAAACAGTCGGAAAAAGAACATCCCAATATGCATCTAGTCTCGATACAGAAGCGGAACTTGCAGTCAAAATTAATTCTACTTGACCTTACATGTCCAAGAGAGCGATAGGTATTAGACATATCCGCGTCAAACAAAGGCCCCTTAAAAAACGAACAAATATCCGACTAACTCGCTATACATGCCTGTAATTACATGATTTTTCCCTCTACATGCTTTACCCTTGCTCTACCTGCATGCACGCTTTAGTCCCCTGCTCGGATCAGAAATTATTTTTACTTTCTTTTTTTGTCTTCATCTCCCCCTTTCGTTACGATCCTTGACACAAAGAGGGAAGAGAGGAAAAAAAACAAAGGAAAGGGGGAAAAGGGATACATCCATGCAACGACAAAAAACCCGCTTGACTCGTAGAACAAATCTGTGCCAATGCCAAACGCTGAGATGATACTCTTTTCGCCCATTGGGCGATCGATTGAGTACCAAGATTGGGTGAAGAAGGCAAGGAAAGGTGTGTGGGAGTGAGAGATGGAGATAGAGGGAGATGGGCAAGACGAAAACCGAGCGTGCATTGATACGATAGAGAAAAATATTGATATATATACACTGTTTCGTTACACAACAAGGCGGATAGAACAGCCTTCCTGCCAAGATAGCACAAGGACCGAGGTCTGATATCAAAAATGAGAAAAGAAAAACCCCCATACTGAACAGGATGTTGACATGAGTATCCTTGAAAACAAAACAAAAGAAAAGGCATATAATGACGTTCGAGAAAGCAAACCCCGCTGAACAGACAAACCGAGAGCTAGCGAAACTAGTTCCTTGACAGAAAATTTTTGGAGTAAATGAGAGGAAGACTAGAGCCACCGTTAGGAGCGAAAGAAAAAACACCAGCGCCGATTATCGTAGCTTGTTCTCCAAGCTCATCAACAACAACCCGGATGAAACAAAACGAGGCAGATCATGTCCGAGATGGAGAGAACACTAAAAATAGACCACAGAAACGATAAAATCCGATAGTAGTTTACGACTTCAGCATTCTGTAGCAAAATTAGTCCCAATGTTCATTTTCTGTGTACGACAGAGATAGAAAAGAAAACAGCAAGAGGAAACTTACGGAGCAATTAACTGCGCATACTGCTGCTGTGGGACATGGCTTCCCTCTTCAATGACATTGCGAATCATATCATGCTGGTCAATGTTGCTCCACAAATGAATGCCCATAGCCTTTTTGCTGTTGAAAAGCGTGTGTGCAACACCCCGCACTTGGCCCAACACAACGCTGGCAATTGGCCACGTGTTGGAATATTGTTGCAGAGTGCCCACATCAAGACGGATAGACTGCTTGATGATGTCATCTTGGCCATCAGGAACAAGGAAAGACCAGTACGAGAGATGGACTACCGATGCCATGACAACCACACAGGTAAAGAAAGGCGTATGGTGTAGCAGGTGGCCCGGTAGACGAATCAGTGACGAAATATTCTCGGCTGACGTGAGGCATTTGGCTGTGTGGATTTCTCGAGTCTGTGTCGGCAACAAGACTTGCCCGGGTTGCACACAGATATTGACACCTTCAACTCTTCCGAAACCGAGGTTACTTCGTGGCCTGTGCAACATGATTGTGCTACCTGCGTTGACCATATGTGCTTGGAACAGCACCTCGTCAATGATACCGTCGTTGTTCACAATGTCCATTTTAGACTGCGGGAGGTGCAACCGCCAATTACACAGGTACTGGTCGACGACATCGACAGCATGATATTCGAATGTCGAGTCGAGACGGGCACATTCAAAGACTTTGCCGAGGATTCGTATGGCGTCGATAAGGTAGGTGAAGGAACTGAAGGTAGTGAAAGACGACAGGAAGGCCGAGTCGTCATAGTCTTGCAGAGTGGCTGGATAGGGTATTTGCTGGCAGGATTGTTAGTCAATGTCTGCCTTAATGATGCACGTTAATAATTAAAAAAGGCATGGTCGCGGAGGATCATGTACAGTCAGATGAGGGGTCTAGTACGGCCAGGGGGGGAAACATTGCCAAGCCGATTTCAACAAGTGCCAAATCGGAATACAGGGGTCTTGACTTACACCTGAGAAATACTGGCTGTTCTCGCAAGGAAGTGGTACATCAGTTATTACATCCTTGAGTCTAAATTGCACGCCTGGGTTGACGGCTGTCATCATGCCGTTGGCTGTGAACATGGACCACCACGTCCTCCGCCAGCTCTCTTCAAGCTGGGGGTCGTTTTCTCCATTCATCAAAGCAAACTCGATGCGGTTGAGGCCAATTTCTAGCGTTAGAT
Source organism: Curvularia verruculosa (assembly GCA_036172615.1). Classification (NCBI taxonomy): domain Eukaryota; kingdom Fungi; phylum Ascomycota; class Dothideomycetes; order Pleosporales; family Pleosporaceae; genus Curvularia; species Curvularia verruculosa. Next base: position 110,271 of record JAWDHC010000004.1, on the reverse strand, counting down.
CCTGGGCTATGGCGAAGATTTGTGCAGCTCTGGGAACTTCGTTGTGCGCATGGAGGCCAATTGCAAAAAGTAGCATTGCTTGCACCGACCATCCATCTCTTGCGTAGTTCCCACTGTTGATCTGGCGATCGAGGGCTTCTTTGTACATAGCAGTGGGAACAGAAGTTAAGAAGCTTGATCCAATGAATTGAACCGCGTACTCCAAGAGAGGGGCACGTCGATCTTTAAAAATGCCTAGTAGCCGCTGTTCTGGTAAGCAGAAGGGATGTGAGTTGTAGAAGAAGTGGTAGAATGCCTGGACGGCAGTCTCGGGTCCCTGGTGACCAAAGCGGTTCAACCGAGCGGTTCCGTTCAGATTGAGTTGAGCAACTGGCGGCGCTACTGTTCGAACACCAAGGCCATTTGGCGGAGTGAGCTGGTTCATGTCGCTGCTATACGAATACTCAGGCGATGAGACGTGCCCATTGCTGGCAGCCACCTCGGCGGGCGACAGTCCTAGTGTTGTTAGAGGCGAACGACATGTGGCTGTCGCGGAAGAACAAAACACTCACCCTGAGCGGCACCAGGCGCGCCGTTGTCGTCTTTGTTCTTACGTTTGCCTTTCCAGCCTCGTCGTGACTTGATGTAGGTACACTCGACATTGTCGGTCCTACATCGGGAACATCGCACTCCACCGTCGCACTTCAGGTGCCTGCTTCGACACTGCACACAGGCGACGGCGACCGAGGCTCTTGCTTGGTCGCCGCTTGAGGACTTCTGGTTGGTCTTCAGGCCGGCGTTGGAGTTGGCCCTGCTGCCATTGGACGACTGGGGCGTCTGGGCAGGCGTCTGGGCTGGGGGAGTACTGCCATTGATGCTGTTGCTGCAGTGGGTAGAAATGCTCGTAGTAGGCGACAGATGGAGCCCTAGCGATGGTGAGAGAGAGGCGGTGGAGTCAGGTGGTGAGAAGCCCTGGTGGTTGGGCCAAAGGCCGGCATCCACGCCGGCGGAGAAGGACGACTGCCCGGTTGCCGGGTGGCCGGACATGGGCATGGCGGAAGGGGACATGGAAGCGCGCGTCTTCTGCTTGGTTTCCTTCTGTGGTTGTAGCGATGCAGCAATTGTCAGCGCTGGCGACGCAGCAGGATTCGCGACTGTGCGTATGGGGAGACGTTTGAGGTTCAACGGGTGCGGGCTGCTAGTCACAGACCTGACTGCCCATTGATTACACGTGACGACCGTTCTTGGTTAGCGCTGAGCGCTCCACCACAAACTCCCGAACCGTTCCCAGATCCAATCGGTCATGCTCGCACAAAGGGGCACCGGCTGCTGCTCATCATCTCCTAGCCACTCTTCAAACCACTAAGAACGCTCTCCTTACTGATTGCGCCGTTGGGTCGACGCGCGACATGCAAAAAGATCCACTCATCGCCAGTGTCAGTGCCAGTGTCGGTACCAATAATGAGCCTTTTCGCGGGGCTACTTGAATCGTCGGTTCACACAGCTGCATGCAAAGGGGGCGAGCGTACCACCCCAGCTGAGTCGCGCGCTCGCCGCATCATCGCCCTCTGCGATTGGATCTGATTGCAGATCACTCAGGATGTGCCTGCAAATGACGGCTTGAATCTGTTCTTGGCGCCTCACCGTTGTACTCCCATGTACCTTCATCGTCCACACATGCGCCTCTTAACGTAACTTGCCACCACCATCCCCTATCATCCGGCCCCTCTTGCTGCAAGTCTGCGACATCAGTGTATCTCTACGCGGGGCCCTCAACAAGACACACGATTGCACGGCTTGCATCTATGTTACACCTGACTGACCTCACTACACTACGTTTCATTCAGCCAAAACTCATGCTCATTTCTTTTGCTCGCGTGGCGACCTGCAATGTGCCACAGGCACTAAACAACTGCCCTACCTCTCTGGCTGTCTTTCTTTCTTTTTCTTGACCTGACCTTTTTTTTCATCGCCACGACAGTGACAGCCCCTCTGAAGCCCCCGAACAGCCGTCAGTGGCGCTACACAAAGTCGTGGCTTGGTGACGCATTCATTACAAACGATTGTTTTGTGCTCAGGGGATTGTGCGGTCTGTCTTCAAATGTAATATTCAACGCCAGTCATATTCTACCCAACCAGCAAAGCTGACAAAACGCCTCGTTTTCGCAAGGAAAAAGAAGACAGGAACGCCGAGTGCCAATGCTAAGACTTTTCAATCAACAACAGAGAGAAAGAGAAAGAGAGAAAAGAAAGAGAAACTGTTCCAGAGCCAACAGAAGCTTTGTTGCCACCCGTGGATGGCACCATAGCTAGCACTCCCACGCGCTATGATTGCGTGCTGCCAACCTTGGGCACGTCAGGACAACGACCCTTAGTGAAATTCCAAACGTCGCCAGCACAGTCATCTAGAGACCTCTCGGCCTTCCATTGCAGCTCAGTCTCTGCTCGCTGCACTTCAGCTACGCAGAACCCAACATCTCCCGCTCGTCGTCCAACTTCCCGTGCGGGGATCTTTCGTTGAGATGCTGATTCCAAGCTGTGAAGCACTTCACGAACTGTGTGTCCATTGCCAGTGCCTGAACAGAGTCAGCATTTAGATCAGAAGAACAAAACGATGTTTTTTATCTTTAAAGAAAAACTAGACTTACCCAGATTGTACGTTCGGAATGGAGCCTTCGTGCGACCGGCTGCGGAAGCTGCCAAAGCCGCAATATGGCCTCGGGCCAAGTCGACTACATGAATGAAATCACGTACGGCGGTTCCATCTGGGGTGTTCCAGTCGGTCCCAAAAATGTCCAGTACCGGCCTAGCTCCAGTCAATACGGTCGCGATGACGGGAATCAGATTGCTGGGTTTCTGTCGCGGGTCTTCACCCAGTATGCCCGATTCGTGGCAGCCGACCTTGTTCAGTTAGCCATTATTCACTTGGACTTTTATCGCCATGGAACATACCGGATTAAAGTATCGCAGTGCCGTGATAGACCAGGTCGGATCCGCCTTAGCAAGGTCGGCAAGGATAGATTCGCACATGAACTTCGACCGTCCGTACGGTGAAGTGAGACCCAAAACACCTGGTAAAGCTCGTCGCTCAACTCCTTCCCTGTCGACAAAAGTCTCTGGGTGGTGCACACATAGCTCCTCGCGCAGCGGTACACCGCAATTGGCGCCTTCGCCGTATACTGTCGCAGAGGACGAGAAAACAAAGTTTTTGATGCCAAATTCCTCAATGAGACCCAAAAAATCAACCAGACCGCAAACGTTGTTGCTATAGTACCTCAATGGCATGCTAATGCTCTCTTCAACAGACTTGTAGGCGGCGAAATGGATCACACCCGTTATCCTGGATCGACGTTCAATCACGGGCTCTGGGCTATCATCTGATCCCAATTCAATACCAGAATCCGTTCTCTGAAGGTTAGAGTACGGAAAGCGAGCCTTGACTGATAATGGTTTACTGCTGACCGAATACGAGGAATAACTGGCCAACACAGCCTTCATCTGGGCACTTCGGTAGTCCAGTTGTTGAAAGTGTAGCTCTGGTAGTCGTTTTCCCTGGGTCTGGCAGTAGTCCTCGGCAAGGAGTTTAATTCTGGTCAAGACGTTTTCGTAAGAGTTACTGAGGTCGTCGATAACAAGAACGTTGTATCCTTCCTTGAGCAACTCCAGCGTTGTGTGGGAGCCGATATATCCCAATCCACCAACAACCATAATGAATGGAGAGCTGGTACCTTCAATGTCCAAAGGATCGGCTGCCACGTCGTCGTCGAAAAGCACCGAACTTTGTGTCGCAGGTGTGCTGATCATTTCTGGTGTCGCAGATGGCGACACCGAAAATGTTGATGAACAGGCGGACATGGTGTGTAACACGCCTTGCTTACTGAATGAGTGAACGGAGCAAAGAGCAGCGAAGAGCAGCGAAGAGCAGCGAAGAGGAGCGAGTGTAGTTGGCGTGTTACTGATCTGCCTTGGTATGCCAACCCTAAAATCTTTATATACGCCACACACGTCGCAGCGGTTCTCAGCTTACAGTCAATTAGGCAGAACACGTCAAAGCAAGTCTTTTTGGCGCCATCAATATTGTCTACTTTACTTGGCACCACCAGCCCGCTTGATGCCGCTTGATCCCGATTCATGAGACCCGGAGTCTCTCCAGGCCCAGCTCTCCCAAATATCCTCTTGCATCGCTAAAGATCCCTGTCCAATTTGCACCGCCGAATGGGCAATACCCAGCCGTATCCATGCAGGTTACACCAACATGTTTTTCATGTCTAAAATTGCTTTCATCGGATTTCAGAGAGGGCTCAATTGACGCGTTTCACCGTGTCCCCAAGTTGTGGTCTGGTCTGGAGTTCACCGTCAAGGCCACCATTGCCTGTCAGCAGGACAGGGGAAATTCTCACCACCCGGCCAGGCTTAGAAATACTTTTTGTGTCTACATTTGAACGACAGTGCCGAATTGGTTTGTTGAGGCTGGGACCAATCCTTCATAATTGGTCCGTAGTAAGCCGTGCCTACGCTAGAGCCATGGATGGGTCTAGCTCGGCCATTGTTCCCATCGATGTATGCCCTGTCCTTCAGCAGGGGGCGTGGAATCCTTTCCATGATGTGTTTGAACCCTCCCTGTTGTTCCAGGTGGCCAGACCCCTAACCTGTTCAGGAAATCTGTGACCCTCGAGCACAGTTTACTGCAATTGGAAACCTGCATAGCGGGCCCGGAGAAGACGCATTGCCGAACACAAAGTACCCTACAGGTGTAGAAGCGCTCACTTTGCTCAGCAATATGTGTAACGTCGGCTACGTCGCAGCAGAGTGGTGTACTGGCATGTCGACGTTTGTATTGGATGACATCACTTCACGCTTATGCTGGGCCGAGCATGACTTGCCACTGCCATTGAGCGGCATTTCGGTGGACTGTATGCGCGCGCGGAAGTATGATCTGATTATGGCGCGTATCTAGAAATCATGTCTCAGGTCTCGAAAGACAGGTTCGGGCTAATGGAGAGCTATAGTGGTAAGCTTGTTTTGCCAGGATGCGCAGTGCCACATCGGCCATCGCTCAAATAGGTGTTGTGGGAGCACTCTTGCCCTTTCGTCCATCTGGTACGCCAATTTGGTCTATGAAACTATTTAGGGTTACACAACGTGGCTGAAGTTCGGCCGGTTCCCAGCAGACGCATAAGCGCAAGGCTGTCATGTAACTCGACTCCACCTTCCAGACGACTCCGCCAAACACTCCAAAGTCTAGATGTTTCGATGAAGTCTCTTTCAAACAGTTCAGGACATACACTCAGGTTTCAACACGCACTTTCCTAGGGAACATCTCAAAGCGAAGCTACTAAGAGATAAAAGGTAAGCATGCCTGTGATGGCAGAGCACTGCCCATACATTCCATGCAAAGCTCCACCTTGGTCAGGATGACAGCATTCATGCTGCAAGTTCTAATCTTGTGTTGTTCGCATCATATGACTCACTGTTAGCTCCGATTACTTACGGCTTCGCAGTGTTTCGTCTACGGTCATCAATTGCCTTAATGCCGTGTTAGGCTGAGGCGGATAGTTTCGAGATCTGGAAGTGTCTCTCGACAGCCTTGCAGAAGCAGCTAAGGGAGACGCATCGAACACCTGAGCCTTACCAGCAAAGTGGCACTCGCTCCGTCGCCTCCAGCACCCCACGTGTATGTGCAGCCTCGGTCCGCCAGTTCAATTTAGGTGCACCGACCGGCGGCTAAGGTCTTGGTTGTCACATCCGAAGGATGGAAGGAATAAGAAAATCTCTTGGCTCATCGTGATTACCTCGCTGCAGGGATCCACTGACGAGCTGATGCAGAGCAAGGAATCCCCAAAAGTACGCGTTCGCCATCTGAGCAAGTATTGCACGACATGAACGGACCGCCAGGCCGTCGGATGAATAGTTCTAGAGCCCACTACAACTAGAGTACGTCAATCAGGGCGCGGAGTCCGAACAAGCAAAGATTTTCACGTAGCTTCCTCTTCGCTCTGATGAGCCCCAGGGGGTCTACCAGCCCTAGTATCACACATCACATATGCTAGGTTGCTTTAGGTAACAGATCTGACAGTCAGCTCCCCAGGCCATTTACTGTTCCTGGGCGCCATTTTGGTCCTTAGCACACGCGCTAAGCATGCGTCACCACTCTATTCCAACTCTGATCTCATCTCCGTGCGGAAATTTTAAACCCTCGTTCTATATCAGTTTGCATCTATGAATTTTTCCACCGAAGGTTTCGGTACCGGAAATTGTGAACAGTTCAAACTACCCTTGCTATCCCCGGCAGAATACCGTGGCTACCTCGTGTTGACCCGGAAGCTTGAATGCCGGCGGCTCTGCGTATAGTTGCTTGGCAATTGTAACATTTCTTAGTGTCCAGAATACCAATTTTGTGCCGAGCTGAACCATAGGTTGTCAGAAAAAATTTGCCTTTGAAGGATTTCAATAGCTTCTTGCACCAGACTCCGCTCCAGCCATGGTGCGTGCCAAGCAGTTGAGGTCGCAAGCGAGCAGCCGGCTTACATATGACGTTTGCGAATGGCGAAATCATTGGGTGAAGGCAGCTGAACGAGGCGCTGTGCGTTGAAACGTCAACTCCCTGCTGGAGACTAGTGGTAGTGCCCGTTCACCTAAGTGGGTGAGCTGCTCGGCACAACGGGGAAGCTTTTCCTTGTCGATTTAAGTTAGTTCTTCCAATGAGATTAAGCTAAAGTTACAACTAAATGACGCCTCCACACTCTCAATGGCGGGAATGATTGCAAGCCGATTGCTCGGGTCTGCCGATCTCTTAACTACACCATTACGATCGCACCATGATCTGTGCTAATTCTGTACATCCGTACAGTTCGTATCGCAGTTTTTGCCGTTCAGGCTCTCATGCCGAGAAGAATATGAGCAGGGGCGAGATGACTGCCCCGCACCACCCCTACTCTTACCCCTACCCCCTTGGGCGCCCTACTACCTCGTATGTATGGCGCATTCAAAATTGTGGGCCAGTCGCCCTGTGTCGTGTTCAAGGATGCATCCTTCGAGTGGAGCACCGTGTGCCTGGGCCCATTGGCTTGCAGGAATCCGGTAACGAGCCCTGGAGTTTTGGTTTTTGGCCCTCCCAAGAGTCCAGAAGACGTGCTTCTTGCATCCGAATACGAGAGAAGCGCTCTGATTTAGATACTACCGCCTCGCCTGGATGCCAGCACAGCCCGACCGCCTTGCGTGATGTAAGCTTTCTAAATTCCTGGAACGCAAGCCTGCTCGCTAGGCGCGCCCAGCTCATGGGTGGGCACATGTGAGGAGTCATTGGTTGAGGTACAAGTCTGCTACACACAGGGTTTTGCTACTAACATGACTTTATCTTTACAAAGAATTATATGCAGATGAAACTGCGCGGCATTCAGTTAACAAGTATGATATACCCGTCATGGCAATGTCCAAACAAAGCAGTGAATGCCGAGCCCAGTTGCCGCTCTGCTACTGACCGGTGTAGAGACTTGCGCGCAACGCCGGCCGGGTATTGAAGTGCATTCATCCGGTCGGTAGATATTTCTTGGCGCGTGGCACCCTTAACCCACGTAGGTTACATACATGCATGCATCTCGCAAGTCGTAGCGTCGTATACTAATTCCACCACTTGGATGATCGGCACCCAGCACGCACGAGCCAGACCATTTTCAAGCTTGCTACAGCTCGCTGCATGGGAGCAAGTATACACACACCTGTGTGCTGTGGAGTATACACAAAAACCATCATATCGGCATGGATTCCCCGGATTATGGCCGTAGGCCCAGTTCTGCCTAAGCTCAGGGACCTGCTCCCATGGTCAAGGCTTCGGGTGGGGATATGGCGAGATGGGAACCACTTTGGCCCATAGCTGCCGTGCGACATCGCATATTTTGAGTTTTGAGTTTTGAGAGATAGAGAAAAATGTGTGGTCGTACTAAGCGCCGAATGGAGAGTGCGGCACGATCTCGGTCCTCGAAACCCCGGAGCGAGTGCTTTTTTTTTCACACATAACGCCATGCTCGGCCTCTAGACGGCGCTGAACTTTCAGCTCGGGAAGCGCTTTGACAGTGGAGTGACATTAGAGATTTTGAACGCCGAACGAACTATATTCACATGCATTCATTTGAGAGCTAGAGACGCCGATGTTGATAGTGTCCGAGCACGCCATACCATAACACTATACACACCGTCTGTTGAGGTGCACGACGTATGTATGGACGGCAGCAGCAATTGGCAATGTCAATGCTTTCGGGATGTGGAGATCACTAGAGGTCGCTAAGGTGAGGTCGTAACTAGTTCAACTGCGAGTCTGAATGACGGGATCCCTAGAGAAACAACAAAAAAAAAACATGGTATGTGGATCAGGACTCGTGGCCGCGGAGCTACTATACGTCGTACTATACGAATCGAGCTAACGATACGATCAAATATCATCATCATACTTTCTGCACCTTATTCTCGCACCACCACTTGAACTACTAGTGATGAAGAAGCAAAAAGAAGTTCTACTAGACTAGGAACTACCATCGTCGTGTCCACCCAATGACTCATTTATATTCGTAATGTTGACACTGCCATCACAATACTCTACCCACCCGTCCAGCTCCATCTTCTTCAATACGGTGCTGAAGCCTTCACTCCCCGCACCCTTTCCACTCTTGGTGCAAAAGTCCCCTAGTACGTTCTCCTTGAGGCCTTGTTCGGCGCCCGCTTCACTGGGATATTCAATGTGGAACACGGGTTTGCCGGCCTTGATGAAGGGTGCAAAGGTGGAGCATTCACCGTACTGAACGCATTGTTCGTTGACGGAGAAGTGCACGATAGGCAGCACTGTGGAAATGATGTCGCCCGCGTTTTTGAGCCCGAGCGCGAGATTAAGGGGAGCTGTAATGTTGGAGAGGAATTGCATGAAGGAGATGGAGTCCTCGGACTTGAGATTCAGTCCGTTGTCATTTTGCTTTGAGTGCAATGTTAATATCTCTCTTTGACCTTTTTCTTTTTTACTCGGATGAGGTTGAAGGGAAAGGAAAAGCCGAAACTCACATATGCGTCTACGTTGTCCGGATCGACACCATCGCATTTTTTGTCCGAAGCTAGTTGCACTCTCTTCTTCATGATGTTTCGGACATTCTCGCTGTTCAGGTCGATCCATTTCTCGCCGGGCCATCCGTCCAGTGGCTTGCCTAGGTCAGCGTCTTTGAAGTCCTTGGCGTCGATTCGCCAGTTTTCGTAGCTACCAGCGCTGAAATAACAAATCACCTTGACACCTCGTGCGTGCAGCGCGTCAATGGTTGACTGAGGTGTGTCGAAGAGGTCGATGTCGTAGATGCTCACGTTAGGGTCGAGGGCAGAGGAGTCAGTTAGGTCAGGTGGGTGCGAGAGAATAATCTGCCAGGTGTCTGATACGGCCGGAACCCATGGAAGTGTGCCGTTGGGGTTTGGTAGTGGCGATGGCGGGTTATTGTTGTTGTTGTTGTCATCGTCATCTCCCCCAGAGCCAGCTAGCCCAACTCCCAGTCCCACGCCTAGTGCTATGGCGAGGATGCAGACGACGACAATAGGCAAGACAATGCAGAATAGCTTGCGACGACGTGACTTTGAGCGGAGTGTAGGCTTCGTATCCATCGCTTTTTTTGTGTATGTTTTCTTCTGAGGTGCTTTGTTTCTGAGGGCGGGGAAGAGTGTAGTTGGCTGGTGATTTTAACCGAGAACGTTCAGGCACCCCCCGGATGTCAGCGCATGAGACGAGAAAGGCGTGTTAGCGTCACGGTAGGGAGAGACAAAGTCAGTGGCTGCTGTGTGTGTTGGCTAGCGTATAGTCAACCGTCTTACGAACGACGCCGAACAATGCGCCCCATCAGCTGTTGAAATGTAAATTCAAACGCAACATGGTTCGCAAAAAGGAGACGCGGCGTGAGCGGCGCAGTCGTGTCGTGACACCTTTTTCTTATTCGGCGCCTGCGGCTGAGGCATCTTAGTTGCATGTATGCAATATAAAATGTGTTATATAAAACTACATGCTAGCCTGACACGGAATGAGTTTTCATTACCACAGGGCTAGTGGGTGTGGCTGGTGCGGTGCAAGGAAAAGATTCCGGTTGGTTGTAAGTGTGATGGCTCGAAGGACGCATTCATGCCCTCAGAAGTCTGGGTAAGGCAAGCCATCGTCATGAACGGTCAGTGAAGCTAGAGAGACGGTAGCTGGGGCAGGGGCAACAAGATGCATTAGCAGTTTCGAAGTGGCGCTTATGCCTAGTACGGACCGAGGCGCTGTCCACAAAACGGCCTGAAAATACGATTTTCGATATTCCCCCCCTGTTCGCCCGTGTGTGGCTGGAACGTTGTCGATCTTGGCGGCAAGCCTAATCTGACCGCTTACACGGCGGGCCAAGCACACCATTCAAGTAAAACACAAAAAAACGAACATCAACACCAACACCAACTATAATTCGTGACGATTATGAGGCTGCACACAAACTTGATTTTTCTTTTAGGACCCACTTATGCTATTCGCAGGCATTTCATTATACATTCATAGCTCTAAAGTAATCGTTGCCTATGCAATCGAGTATTGAAAAACCGCCACTGAAGCCTAGAGAGGTAACGCCGATGAAAGTCTGTACTGCCTACTTGCACCACTCATCGTCACCCACAGCGTCAATGGGTCACTTCCCACCTGTTCTTTTGTCGCACCAGTCGCGTCAGCCACTGCGCCGGGCACAGTGATTGGAATGGTCGTTCCACACCGGTTTCCGCCTGCAGTGAATACGTTGACCGACTCAATGCTTGCGCCGTTGCTCGACGTCCTCCACGTCATGCTAGGCCTGCAGAGATCGCGTGTCTGGCGGTTGAGGAACTGCTTTGCGATGTCGTCGTGCTTCAGCGTCTTCATTGGCCATGTAGTCCTGCAGTGCCTTAGTACTTGCTTTAACCCAGTAGGGAATAGTATACATACAAGCGAGTCATTTCGGTAGTGACAACCTCAAGCCATGACATGAGCAGCGAGAACTGCCCGGTTTTGCCATTAATGGTGGTGGTTGGAATGTCAGCAACACGCATGTTAGCCTGGTGGAACATGTATCTGTACACTTTCTCAGCAAAGCCCCATAAAGCGAGGGTAGGGCGGATAACTTACGGATCCCAGTGTAAGCCAAAAAGATTGCGAATGGCAGTGTCTCGGGCATTGTTCAGAAGATCGGTAAATGTGCCCTGTCCGGCAGATGTGTCGATCCATTCCTGTGTAGTGCAGGCTGGGAGATCGCAGTTGTAGTAGATAAGAGTAGCCCAGCGAGGCATGATATTGAGACCAGCGTAGCCGTTGAGCTGCACGGTCGTGTTCAATGGCCAGAAAGAGCTTTGGGTGTTACGGAGACGTGGGCGGGTGTTGTCTCCAACAACATTGGCAATACCATTGTCCATCCAGGCCTTGATGGCGTCTGCGTTGTGTAGACCTGTGATAGCAGGGGGGATGAGACCACTGTTACTGAATCGCTTAGCAGCATCAAGTCCGACTTGCTTCAGCCAGGCTCGGTTAAAGGCAATCTCTTTGGCGGTGTCCGAGTATGTGGCGTTGGTCAAGTCCATATGGGAGCTAGTGTCTTATTAGCAGTGTTGAAAGTTTGGCAATGCTCTTACGTACAAGGTGTGTGAAACATGGGCAAACGCATCGCGCTGAGATGTGACTGCAAACCAGTTCTCGAGAGGGTCAATCTGAGCACATTGGAGGCTCCAGCTGTACTGAGCAGGGGTAGAAGGCCAGATGTTGACGCCGGTGCCAGGGGGCTTGGAATATTCAGGGCTGCCGTCAGGTTGCTCAGCGTATTCAATAGCCCGGGCAGGGCTGCAGGTTGTTTGGCCTTTATCGGTGTATGCAGATGCTTCAATGTCACCATTGCCGTTGTGGCCAATCTCAATGTAAAACTCAGATCCAGCTGGCAGCCTTGAATTGAGATCAGCCTGCCACGTGACGTGCCTTGAGAGATCATTTGGCGTGCAGCGGTAGTTTTGACCTGCTGGGCGATACAGACCAGTCTCTAGGAACATGTCATCGACTTGTGCGCTGAGGTAGATCCTCCTGAAACCAAGGTAGAGACCCCTGGTCATCCAGGTAATCCATGCGTGCTGCAGAATGTTGCTGGAGGGGGCCCAATCCAGTGCAAACGGCAGAAACCATACCATTTGCTGACGGGCACCAATCTTGTTGATGACTGCGGCAGTCCCAGCATTAGAGAATTGGGCTATTTCCCATGCGATTGATGAGTTGGTGATGGTTGCTGGAGTATGATAGATGCTGGCAATGCTGATCGGCGCACCCCTGTCAAAATCATTAGCTATGCCTGCATCTTAAGATCCTGCTCATATACTCTCGCCGCAGATGGCGCTTGTAGAATTGAGGGGTCGTCCTCCTTTATTGTGTGATCTGGCAAAAAGGAGATTTTTTTTCACTTACGTCTTGAGGTTGGCTGCAGTAAAGCCGGTGGTATTGGTAAAGGAGACTGGTTCATCATCCAAGCTGCCACCTTTGCTAACAACACCGAACTCGGTGGTAGGGAATACGTCCAGACGGACCATTCTCACACCGAAGTTGGTCTGGTAAGCGTACAGCTGGTCCCATTGCTGGGTGGTGAGGGCGCTTCGGTACGAGTTGTCGTAGTTGTAGCTTACTTCGCCAACGACAACGATACCGCCATAGTTACCGTTGGTCGCAGAGGCATTGAGTAAAGGAAGATTAGAAATACCGGCTTGGGGAACAATGAGTGTCTCGTAAGGTATGCCATAACCTTGCAGACCAAGTGAGGCGCTATTGAGAGCTGACGTGGTGTCGCGTGCAATCACAAGGACGGTACTAGACACAGTTGCGCTCCCTACGTACGCCGACGCCTGGTGAAAAAAGAGAAACAAGCTGGAGCCTAAGCATGCTCGCAATAACGAAAGTGAAGAGTATGCCATGATAGCAATGGAGTGAACAATGCAATGCTTAAACTTTGTTTCTGTGAAGGAAATTTAGGCATCTTAATAAACAAGTCTCGGCAAAAGTCATGCCATAGGTCACTTGGAGCATATCGGTCCAGATGCGGTAAATGTCCAGGGGACTATTGATTTTCCATTTTCGTTGCCACAACATTGCCAGTACGAATTTTGTCATCCACCTAGTCTTCAGGCGTACCACACCATGGAGCTCAGCTCGACGCCTCAAAAGGTCGTGGTGGTAGTAGAACTAGGAAGTTGCTGACATTGAATGGGGCGTAAGACGATTCTGGCTGGCATACTACTTGGCAGATCCTTTAGTCAGAATTGACCTAATAGAATTTCCCATGCCACGTGAAATGAAGATGCCAACGTAGATCGTGAAGGACAAGCCGGAGCAGGATTACGCCTCAATCCTCGGCTTTGTTCAACCAGGTCGCTGGGTACGTACCCGCGGCTGGAATAAAGCGAAGAGACAGAAGCCGTGGAGCGCTCAGACGGTCACCGAGTGTGGTCGGAAACTTGCTGTACGTAAGCTCGTGATGGATCCACTGTATTGAGGAGATGTCTGGGCCGTGTCCCCTGGCATGGCCTGCTCGGAAGGTATGTAGTGTGTATTGTATGTATGTATGAATCTATCTATGTACACGCAGTCAGCCCATGTGGCCAGGGCCATGCTTGCTCCAGACTTGCGCTGAAGGATTGCATGAAGTTACATGGATGTCGGAGACAAGACCGGAGCGAGTTCCATATTGGATGAAGTCTGATATTAACTTCGTAGTGTGGAGGAGGTTAGGCTAAAATGGATGCCGGGCGGGACACTTTTCAGTGGGCCAAAATTAGCGCACGCACAGGCTAGTAAGCCGAACGGAACCTTGCCCTGGTCAGCCTCGTCTCGACTCCTCTCGTCCACCACTCCCACCACGTCGCCACGACATCCACCTTGCCGAACCGCGGGCACCACCCTAGTGGGAATGAGGGCCCAGTTCGCTGTCCGGGATAGATGAATCCGGCCACTCTATTCCACTAGCGTACCGTCCCCGGTCCCCTGGCAATGCACGGCCGAAGGGTTTTGTGCTCTACCAGTCGCTCGCTGATGGCTGCCTCAAAACTACTCGCAGCCGCCAAGAGCCATCTCGTAATATTCTCGAAGGATGGGGGCGTTTCTCTCACTGCTGCAGATCCTGCAGTGGTGGACAATGCTTTGGTTGCTAATGCACTCTCAGATCGACGGCTAACACCTGACTGTAACACACGAAGCACACCATGCATCTCTTGATCATCTTCCAGCTGGCTTCTAATTGTAGCTGAAAAGTACACCCTAGCCATCATTCTTGTCGTTTGTTCCTTGTTGTCGTCGCTGCCTTGACCACGCTGTGGCAGCATTTCTCCATGAAACAGCTTACCGCCCGCTTATTTTTTCTTTGATGAACATCTCATGACAAATGTTTATGATTCGCATCCTAAAAGCAACCTTCTAAAGTTTATTCAAGGACGAGCCTGCCAGTGCAGGCATATGCCGTGCAGTAGGGATTCGTCTCCACCATAACCATGCCCCAGCCAGACATTCTAGGTATCACAGCCTTCAGAAATGGCACCCAAGTGCAAGACTGGTGGGAGTGGACGCTCATTGCCATCATTGGCGCCAGTGGGCTGGCTGGAATTCTCGCTCTGATATGGTCTACATATCGCTCTATCCAAAAATTGTATAAGGTAAGAGGAATGCAGTATTGGCCAGCGCCCTGACTTACGAATGCTGTAGGAAGATGGCGATGAGCCTACCCTACCACGAGCTATCCAGGAGCGCATCCATCTTATGTCCAACAGTTCGAGTGTCCTTCGCATAACACATAACCTTCCACCCAAGCCGTCGTCCTTTGGTGTCTATCTTGGCAGATTGCAAACTCCCGTTACCCAGGAGGAGGCGCGTGTGTTATCGCAATGGGAAGCGGTGGTTTTGGACTATCGCCAGACTGGTGTCTTGGAGGCTGTCAGCAACGACAGTGTTCCCATGGGACCTTACATTATCGCACGACTTGATCTAGCCCATGTTATACATTCTACTGCGGCCGATACCGAATTAGACCTTTCAAGAGTGGTACACCTTGTGTCCTCGACCGTTCAACAAAATATGCGACAACAAGGTCAGAAGCGGTACTTTACTGGTGTACTCATCGCCGAGTGGCGGGATCGCATTCCCGTCGCTCTGCTGCATGGTTTGACGGAAATTCTTTCAGCGCATGGGTTGGATACATACCTAGAGGTTGGCGCTCCCAACTTCCTAGACGGTGTAAAGAAGCTTGACCTCACACTCTTCGCCGGTGTGGTCGTCCGGAATGGTACCATCAAGTCCAATGGAGAGCGCCGGGATTTCTTCGACATGGACAAAATGAAAACGACGACAAGATCGTTTGTTTCACAAGCTTGCCAACGTTCATTCGTAACAATGATGTGGGATACAGTGGATGACGATGCCGAGCTTTCACACGCTGTTCTCCGAAGAGCGCACATGTGGTGCAGCTACCATGGCGCTGTTCCCTATATCCCACGGCAGCGAGCCCTGACAGACATTCACGACATTAGCCCTTGTGAAGAGCCCTTGGCAGCGTTTCAATGGTTGAAGAATCGAAAGGTCATGGAAATTCACGAGAAATATCGAACTGCTCGCACGGTAGGTCTTCCGACCATTTCTGAATACTTGATGCTGAACTTGATTAGCTTTCGCCTGGATTCTCAAGCCTTATTGACGACTACTTGCCATTACAAGAGATTTTCCCTCTCTTGGCTGATTCACTCGCCGGTTTGGATGGAAACGTGCTCGAAGATGACGATGCAGCAAGCACATTTACCCTCACCATTGAGTACCCAGAGGTTGACGAAAACGGAGTGTTGGTTCGCCAGGAACCCTCATCACCGACAAGTTTGGGGCTTGACTGGACAATGGCCGTAGAAGCGCACACATTCAACCCACTCTCATGTTCGTTTGACGGATCGCCGTATTCATCGCTAGGCTGCTTTCCGATTGGACTTGATGCTTCCAAGGCAGATTTCGATCGTGTGCTCAAATCACAACGGCATCTGCGTGAGTTGAAGTTGCTCAGCCGTCTTCCTGCCGAGGAATTCCGTACCACTGCCGAAACGCTCAGTCGCTTCGCTTCCAGCAGTAGCCACTTTCTTAAACTTGTGCCTACTATGAAAGAAGCCATTCAAGGCCTTGTCGAAGCGCTGAACCACGCCATTCAAGACGAGTCTGATCCTTACCGATTTCAGGTGTTTTCTTCACTTGATTCAGGCTTCCATACCCCGAACGGCGCTTCATTCTGGGGAGTTTGGGAATTGGATCCCCGTACCAAAGCTACCATCGTATACATCTCAAAGTCGGTACAAGATGTCAGAGGTGTTTTGCTTCACACATATCTAAGCATGCGTGGCTTCACCAGATATCAATGCTTTCTTGCCGAGTACGGTCTGACTGAGTTCGCAGCTGGGTCGTTTTCTCCAGAACGACTACCAGAAAGGTTGCTTCAAGACATGGATCTTCTTTCTTCTTCGGAACTTCTGTCTTACTTGCAGCACATCCGGTACTCGGAGTGGGAAGACGATTGCTCGCTGCTTTGCGCTATTCGTGAAAGATGCAAGGAGCTGCTGATCGATGTACCCACGTACCATCAGTTCAAACAATTGAGTAACGTGGATTACATTGGTGAAAAGGTTACCGATGAGCAGCTAGTAAATGCCAAGCTCAAATGGTACCGTCTCTCACGTGTACCGGCGCTCGACGAAGCATCTGCCTTGCAGCTGTTCAGACACGTTACTGAAGTGTTCAACGACATACTGTGGTGGCGAGACCATCAGAAGCTAGACACGATCACCGCCGCCATATCCGATATCGCAAGTCGAGGAACGCTGGACTCGGCAGCCGACTTCGTTCTATTCTGTATCTTTTGTGCAGCTAGGAAGGCTGGTTTCGAAGAAGTATATATCGAGGTTTCAGATAGGAACCCGCTCTTCAACCAGTACTCTGACCAAAGTGCGGCTTTTGCAGAGCTGTTTGCTCTGGGATCCCGATGCGAGGCATATTTCGACATCAAGCCAAGCGACATGGGCATTTTGTTGTCGAACAAGCATAGAGCTTATTACAACCAAGAGGAGCATCAGCCTCCAATGTGGATCTTCAATGCACCAACATTTGCATCCGCTTATGCTGCAGCTCAGACAGATATCGATCCTGAGCAGAAGCCCTCCGTTATGCCTGCTTACCGTCGCTTCACATTCCTGAGTGTCTTTGCGATTCCTGCACTTGTTGACATCGTGCTTCTCTCAACCACTGGGCATGGCCTTTACCTGAGTGTGCAAATGACTCCGGATGAGAGGTACTATGCTACGCTGGCGTTGATGTGTTCGCTGCTTCTTTCTGGCGCTATAGGAACCTGGATCTCTATTGGGGGTACATACTACCTCATTTCCATGGCGTTCTCCGCAGCGAATATGTTCGTACTTACACGATTGGTTGGCGGCCTGGCATTTACCCTGGCTGGGTGTCTTCTTGGATTTGTTGTCATCTCCGCTGTCACAGGTCCTGGCGACGGTGCCGTCTTTTTCTTCTATCTGTTTGGACTGACTACCTACTTGACCGTCTTGGCCGTGCTTTCCACGTATCAAATTCCAGGGTCTACGTTTCTTAACGGACGCAAGATCATCATCATGGTTATCCCCACATTGGCCATTTCACCTATTCTGACCATCTTCATCGGAATGGATGGTCGGGATATCTACGTCTACGTGGGCGTTCTGTATATCTTTGTCAGTCTTTTGATTTTGGGAACCAGGCGCGTGGCAACTCAATGGGTTACCTGGTACCACGGCATCAAGACGCTTAACGATGCTGATGTCAAGAACTGGTACATGAAGGTGTGCTCAGAACGAGAACAGGAAAGGACTGCGCTCCAGAAAAAGTCAAGTGGTCAAAGCAAGGGTGGTATCACTTCAACCGTCAGAAATGATGCTCTCGCCCCTTCCTCGGAGGGTTCTTTCGTCGAGACGGAGATATTTCATGGCATGAGTGAACCAGCCATCTTAGCGCTGTGCCGCACCGCTCTTCATGAAGCAGTGCTGAAAGAAAGGGGACGCCATTTCTGGCAGAAATCCACCAAAGACGCCTTCGTGAAGCAGATGGCAGGTTGCTGGGACTCTACATTGTTCCTGTTGGACTGGTACGCTCGCATAACGGACACAAAGCGACCAATCCCATACAGTTCAACTTGGAACCTAGAGACGCAGGTTGCGCTTGAAAGTATGCAACAGTCCCAGAAAGGCATTCGACTTCACAACTCTTTCATCCATTGGCGAACAGCCGGGGATGAGATCTACTGTGGCATTCTTTACTTTTTGGTCGCACTGATGGATCGATGGCTAGATTTGTTGAATGGTGGCCAAACAGTCGACCTAGGATCTGGTACAAACGAAATGGTTCGACTCTCAGTTGGCCTAGGACTGTCATACGATCTGGCAGGTGAGATGGACACGGCGTTCCGCTTGTCGGTCGGGTTTGGGCTCGCCTACTACCTCATTGGAGCGGTCTTACTCGACTACAAAGCTCAGCATCTACACACCCTCTCAGAGCAGATGGCACCCATCTCAATAGAAAACACGCAACAAATCAAGCAAGCCAAGGCAAACGATCTGAAGTTTAGACGTCACCTTTACTTCAACACCCTGTGTCGCTTCATTGGTGTTCATGTCTGGGCGCTTGCTCTCTGCACTGCTCTCATCTGGATCTTCAATGGCACTCCTACTGGACTGACTATGTTCCTTGCTTACGTCGGCGCCTACAGTGGACTGTTGCTATACCAGTACAACAAAATCTTTTCTGGCCCACACGCACTCATGCCACTGCTAGCAGCCGTGGTTGTCGGCTTGATAGTTGGCAATGTACTTTTGGCAGTATTCCCCGGGTTTTTGTATGATAGGACTATCGCCCTCGCTGCGTCAACCTGGACAGCAGCCATCCTCTCATTCCGCACTGCAAAGTTGGGTATGCCAGAAGCTCTCGATCTAGGCAAGTGGATGTCCGAATCACTATCGACAATTTTCCGCTCCGGCAAGGCAGACGAAAGTATGAATGGTAATCTCGAGCACGGAACGCAGCCATCGACAACAGAGAAGTTCCATGCCTACAACACCGGTAACAACGATGCGGAATACAGTCAGAGCGAGCTCCGCGCATACTGCAACAAGATTCGAGCTGCTCCAAAAGAAAACAGATATCGCATCAATCCGGTTGGCCAACCTGGTGATCAAATTAATGCACTGCTGTTATCGTGTACGCAAGACAGTCTTTCCAGGCTTGCTATCCAAGCTTTCCCGAACATCTCATCAACAATCCAGCGAATTGTTTCAGCTTGGAAGAGTGGTCAGATCGAAGTTTTCATTGTCCCTCTCCAGGCTGTAACCGAGTTCAATGGCGATCTTCGTGCCATCTCGCACTTTTCTGGAGGCCATCTGACGTTATACATGGCGTCGGATGCAAAGAACGCCAGCTTTGGGCAAACAAATGTTAGCAGTAACTGTGCAGCTATCGCCGAAACATTGCTACATGCTACTATGGAAACACTGTTCATGATCCCACACTCCCAAGCTGAGATTGCAGAATCCATCCTTGCCTGCAGAGAAAATGACGGTGACCCGTATGCTATCTCAGAGTGCAACAGACGCTCGATGCCAAGCCTAATCGCGGGACAAGACGCATTGGAGTTTGGAAAGGCCTGCCGCAAGGAACTATTGCAGAACTTGTGCCTTGGAATTGATTGCGAAACACAATGGGACGATCTACCTCTGCATATACGACGACTGTTTTTCCGACGTTGTCTAGGTATCCGAGCGCCTTATACGAACAAGGAACTGTCCTGGATTCACGAAAACATTGCTACCGAGGAGTCCTGTACAATCCTCTCTTGCATAGCAAGGTACGATCTAGGTGCTTACTTGGCGGTGGTCAAGTATAGCTTTTTCAGAAACCGAGGTGATCAGTCACTCTCCAACAAAGAGTACCGCCAAATGACTGCGGACATCCAAACGGCATACCATCCAGTACTCAATCGCTCAGCTGTTTCGATTTTGAGCTTGTTTACCGACTATGTCCGTCTTCCGCTTGCCTACCTATATCATTCTGCCGGCACTTGGGTAAAGTTCTTCGTCTTGGCGTGCATGGCCGATCCTGAGTATCAGCGCGAGCTGAATGGGGCTCTGCTACACAAGCCACAGATTGTGGCTAAACCGACCACTTTCGTTCTTACCGGCTTGTGGATCTACAGCCGGACCGCGATGTCGGTATTCCTACCATTTTTCCTGTATCATCGCCGCAAAGACATCGCAGATCTGGCAGGAACCGTCAAAGGAAGTTTGATCGTCCAGAGAAAGAACCGTGTAGTCATTCAAAACCACGGCGACACTGAAACAGCATTTGTTCACCATGAGAAGGATGGCGGGGTCAAGCTGATCTTTTATCAAGGAGAATTGAAGCAAGAGCCGACTTGGGGTCAAATCCGAACTGCTCATTACGACAGCGAGATGCGCATCACATTACGACAAGAATGGAAGAACGGCTCGGTTACAAACGAGTTTGTTTACGAATACGGAACGAAACAAACTCAGAGCAAGGTCAAAGTCTCAAAAGTCAGATCGAGCAAGATACCCCTTGGCCGTAATTGCACCAAAGGCGAGAACGAAGGCTCCAAGGTCTTGTACAACCATAAAGGCCACATTGAGTCTGGAAGCTACATCAGCCACAACAACCTTGTGCGTTTCAAGTATCATTACCGAAAGAATGCCAAGTACGATGATGAGCTCCTCCGCGCCGAGTTCGTACTTCCACACATGTCAGCCAATGTCAGCTGGTGCGCACCTCCTGTCCGCCATTCTGAGAAAATGGAGCGCTGGATTCCCACTCCTCGTGTTCATGAAGCGACTTTCGTTCAGGGCCCTGATGTGTACGAATGCACATGGTTCTATGATCACAAATTCCACCCAACGATAACAACCAAGCTTAACGGTGTGTTGGTTGATACTCCAGACATGATCCGTCACGATTGGCTGGGTGTACTCAAGAAACCTACCCGCTGCACTTTCGCCGATGAGAATCCTTTGCTAGCTTTCAAAACACCAACCTCAAACTTCTTGAGTCAATTGTTCCGGACAAACATCAAGCAGCAAGATATCTCTACCTCCAAGGCTCGTTCTCAGCTTTGGAAAGCTTGGAAAAAGCGTAACGACCTTGACGGAGTAGTTATTCGTTGGGTCGACGAGGAACTGATTCGCAAGGAAGCACTGCTAAGACCTTACTGGAGACGCCGTGACCGTGGAAGCCTCGTCAAAGCAGAAGACTACCTGGCACTACACGCAGACGCCATCATGGCCAGCTCGGATCTTACAAGTGACATCAGTGCTTGGACTCCTCTCGCTATCCGAATGAGTGATCTGTTCAGTTTTGGTCAGGGTGGAGATGCTGTCGTTTTCACCAGGACCAAGGCGCTTCAACGCGATACCGACAAATCACTTCACGTAATTGCTGTAGACACTGGAACTTGGCCAAACGAGGGTGGTGGTGTTTCGGCATGTCGCCGAGATCTCATCAACAACTTGCGCACTATCAAATGGCACATGGTCGTGGAATCTGCTAATGACTTCGGATTGCCCAAGCACCAGACTGAAGAGAACGTCGAATCGCTAAAGATCATTCCACTGTGGGGCTTGGACTTCATGCACCCGAACCATGGAATGTTCACCAACAAGCTAGATAGCGAGGTTGACCACCTGGTGAAGGCAGCCACTTTGGTTGACATTGAGACTAACTTCATTCCAACGCTGACTGCTCTTGTTCGTGGAGCACGAGCTACTACCATGACACCAGCAGACGTCAAGCAAGCAACACGTGCTCTGGTCAATCTCAACACTTACTTCCAGGACTCGCGTCACTGGAAAGAAGTTTGGACAAGCGATCTTGTCAAAGACTCATGGAGAAAGCTATGGTTGGCAGACGATATGCCAAATGCCCAACCAGCCAAGGATTGGTTCCGTACAGAGCTGCCAACGCTCGGACACTTCGACACAGCTTTGGAGCTATGGTACAGATGTAAGTGAAACTCGATAGCATGCCTTGAGAGAGATACTAACTGTTCTAGATCTCTTCATCTTCTCCATTCCAATTCCCGACAAGATTCCCCACGTATTCCAGGCCTCTCATCACAGCGTCTCCGCTTCTTATGGTATCGTCTGCAAGCTAAAGCGTAACTGTACCCTTCAGATCTGGGACCACGCAATCTCTTGGCGCGAGACCAACCTCTACCTGTCATCCGCAATGTGCACTTTACCACCTTTCATTAGGAACTCTCTACTTGGACTGATGAAGCTGACTTCTTGTCTCATTCTTCATCACGCCGATCAGATCCTTCCATGTGCCGGTACGTACACACTTCCTCAAGTTCATTTCGTAAAGACTAACCCCTGTGTTAGACTTCTTCAACCCGGGATGGGAAATAGAGATTGGAAGTTCCAAAGGACAACTCACACACCGCAATGTCTTCCGCCGCAAGGTTGACCCTATTGTCAATGGCATCACTGACATGACAAAATTCGCTCCGGTTACGGAAATCAAAACAAAGACGCCAACAGTAACCATGCTTTCCCACGTCTGGTTCGCAAAGGACATCAAGACTGCTCTACTAGCTGCGGACATTATAACAAATGAATGGGGCTTCAAGGACTACAAGCTTGACATCTACGGTGCTCTCAACAAGTCTCCCGTCTATTCCTCAGAATGCCAAGAAATTCTCGCCTGCAAAGGTCTCGGACAGAATGTCACTATGCGCGGTACTGCTGATCCAGCAATGGTTCTCTCAAACACTTGGCTGTTCCTCAACTCTTCTGTTTCGGAAGGACTGCCGCTTGCGCTCGGAGAAGCTGCTTTGACTGGAGCCCCTGTTGTGTGCACTGACGTAGGAGCGTCTTTGCGTGTCCTTACTGATCCCGATGACGGAAAACGGTACAGTGAGGTTGTTGCTCCAAATGACGCATACGGCTTGGCTCGTGCTCAGATCAATCTTCTTGCTATGCTGGACGAATGGGCGCAATATGCCGACGATGGGCCTGGTGTTGCAGCTCCAGTGCTACCTCATAAGCCAACACCAAAGGATGTCGAGATCATCACCCGTCGCATGTACGAGAAATCTGAGCATCGGCGCAAGTTGGGTATGATGGCACGCAACATTGTTCAGAAATCATTTGGAGGTGAGCGTTATCTACGGGAGCACGAACAAATGCTTTGGATAGGCAAATCGTTCTACGAGATGCTGGATTTTGAGAAGCAGACTCCGCCACCCAGAAACCCAGCACGCATGTTGTCTCTTCGCCATGCTGTTCCACAACCTCAGATGAACGACAGAGCCTCTAGCTTCATGTATGACCCACAGATGGAGAAGATGATGCACCCACGTCCTTTTGCTCCCAAGCACGCCTCTACAGCTACATCCTTCTCTTCAATATACACGGATGAGCCGTCTGGTCCATCTACAAGGTATTCGGATCCTGTTTGGGAAAACGACCAGTGGGACATGCAACTAGACTCCACCGATACATCGATCAAATACGCCAACTCAGACAGTGATGAATTGGCTCTGCCAGTCATCACTCGTCCCACAAGAACTTATTCGGGTAGTCATCTGGTTCAAAACAATCCCATCCTGGGGGCCAAAGGCAAACGTCCATTACAATACAACTATGGTGGTCCACTGGGCAACCGCGCTATGGA
This sequence comes from Curvularia verruculosa, assembly GCA_036172615.1. Taxonomy (NCBI): domain Eukaryota; kingdom Fungi; phylum Ascomycota; class Dothideomycetes; order Pleosporales; family Pleosporaceae; genus Curvularia; species Curvularia verruculosa. The sequence goes on along the minus strand of JAWDHC010000004.1, from coordinate 86,516 downwards.
ATCTCCTCTGGATAATGGAAAGCTTGACCCAAGAAAAGATGTTTTCGGAAGACAGAGCTTCATGGGTCCCAATAGTGCAAGGAGTAGTCTGAGGACAAGGAGTCATCTACATGAGATGGAGCTTGCTGAATATGGGGATGACGATAATCGAGTCTGAAGATTGAGTATATACCTGCTGGCAACTATCATATTGCTTTGAGTTTTAATGTTTTTCTTTTAATTAAAGCGTGGATTGCATTGCATTTAGCACAGCGTTGTTAGATCGGAGGCACAGTCCTCACATTTTCTTCGCTAAAATTGGCAAACGAATTTACTCAGATAGAATGAATTCTTTGAATTTTTCATTTTCCTCTCTAGAAACCTTGTGACTGATCGTTAGGTATCGTGCTCCTATTCTTTCTTCACACTGTCGTCTTTAGTGTCACCCTTCTTTTCCTCTTCCTTGTCACCCGACCCGCTCCCACTTCCTCTGTAGTGACTTCCCTCCTTTCCCGGTTCGAAAATAGTATTACCTGACGCAGATATTGTTACCAAACAACACTCTCTGCTTATTAAAACATGTAGGTGATCTGCTTACAGGAAGCGCAATGTGCCCAGGCACCATCTTTCGTCAAATCAGCCCAAGCATCGCATTCAGGACATTTCACCATTTTGGAGACTTTTAGGTGTTGGAAATAAGACGCCGGTGGAAACGTAAAAGAACGTTGCGTGTAGACTCGCGATGCTCTAGTTGCAATGTCACGATAGCTTCGTTGTTGTTGCAAAACGCTAAGAAGAGGGGCATGATGTCATAGACCAATCAGCAGCCATCGATCAAGAAGCACTGTTGTATGTACATGAACGATATGAGTGTTAGAAGTTCACGATGAAGAGCAGTCTGTAACACAGGTTGATTGATACTGGCCAATAAATGGATGTAAATGTTTGAGCCAGAAATACTAGACTTTCTGGTTCATGCGATTGTTGACTTCACGAATAGCTAATCTCAGATTTACGCGTCCCTTCAGTAAGGCTACGTGCGCTCGATTAAGGGTATGATCTAAGACATGTTTAGAAATAATTAAGTGGTTCGAGAGGGTATCATTTCCTGTCGTTATGAATTCAAATCAAAAACATCTATGTAGAGCATATACTTCTATATGTACTTTCCGCAATCCATAGACTCATGATGTTCGTTGTCACATAACTACCCATGCCAACGACCCATGGGTAGTTTGAGATAAGAGCCTCGCTGAAATTCGTTTAGCTCAGAATAGCCCGGTTGTCAAGTTTGCAGTCAGGTGCATTAGTTCCTCTTCTCTTTGTTACTATAAATCATGCTTTCCAGTAGCTCGCAGCTCCAAGGAGATGCTTTCTTGCTTCTTCCTCTGTTGCGCGAAACTCCTCTGGTTTCCTTTTTCTCTCTTCCCTTAGCGTATGTTTCTCCCAGTCCTTCATTATCTGCAGCGTTGCCACAACGAGTGCCGGATCGACTTCCAGAGACCGTATATATATTGCTTCGTCAGGCAAGCTGTCTCCACCATCACCCACCCCGCCGTCCCAGAAGCAGTGATCTGCCACAATCTGGCCATATAATGGATTCGGATTGTTTCCGGTAGCCACGAAGAGCGCATGCCTGAGCGTATCGTATCGCGAGCCATCAATCGAGGAAACTCTGGTGCTTGTAACCCACATGTAGCCCCGTCGGTCGGTTCCCATAAAGCGTAGTGAATCGTAGTTGAGCGCATGCACATAGGTTGTCATTACATTCATCGGGTTGGCACCGCCTCGTGTCAAAACCTCCGACTTTCGCAAATTAGTTTTAGGGTCTATTTTCAGGTCATACGTCCAGGTATTGTTCTTTTGTTTACTCGGCTTTGTTCCGGGATCAATTTCATCGGTACACGTCATAGTCCAAGAGAGCTTTGGAGTCCGAAACGTACCACTACTTGACTTGAACTTGAAAGCGAAGGCCGGAGGAACAGAATTATCTGCTTGTTGAGATGCTCTGCTTTCGCTCCATGATAAAGATGATGGTGTATCGAGCCAAGAAGAGCCCGAGGGAGGTTTGCTTTTCCGACCAGCATACAAAGTTCGCAGTATTGCTGGTGGACTCCATTGGGGAGGGTAAGGCGCCTGGCGATACTTTTCCAAATATGAAGGTAATGATGAAGGGTTCAAGCTAACAGATGGCCGACGTACAGGTTGCTGTTCCAAGATAATTGGTATTGGAATGCTTTGCTCCGCGAACCCAGGGCCGGAGTATGGAGTCGGAGAAGCATCCACCACAACTTCTGGTAATGTGCTATAACGACTGTAATCTATCTCTTGAACCTGGGTTGGAGATTTTGGGCTCCAGGCGGCAGTATGTGTTCCTACGCTCTTTGAATGAGGTCGCAATGAATGCATGGACATCTGGTGCGCGAGGGGAATGGACACTGAGTTTCGAGGTGCTAGACTGACTGGGCGCTGGTCATGAAAAGACGAGACACTTTGTGAATGCAATCTCAGTGCTTGCGCAGATTTCTCTTGGTGCAGTGATGGCGTCAACTGTTGTGGGCTACCAGGGGAAATGTCCACTGGCTGCGCGGAGCCGACAACGTCTAACTTTGATATCCTGCGTGCGAGAAACTCATCCTGTTTCAATTGCTCCTCGGGTGTCGTTGTCGGCGGAGAGACTGGTAACGGTGCAGGTAGCTCCGCGACCACCTGATTTGAAGTTGTGCTGTTATAGTAGGGTTGGATATATGATCCTGGAGCTAGCGAATATTGGGTGTAATCGGTGTAGGCACCCTGTGGATAATGGTATACTGGGTGTGCTGGAGAAGACGGCGATGACTGGTGTTGACCGTGTTGCCAGCCTTGGTGATGAGGATCGAAGTTTGGTGACGACATGATCACTTGCCGCTTTGATTCGGTCCAGTTGTTGGATGAATAGAGCCTGGCTCCTCCGCGTAACCCCGGGGCAGTTTTGGATGTAAGCTTCAATCAAGCGATGCGTGGTAATGCGCGCACGATCTTCAGCTGAGCTATGAAACTCGCGATGCGCTCTCCTTAAACAAACGCTGGTGACTCTGTTAAGTTGCTGGCAATGTATGCGCTATGTGATAACGTGAAATGTGGGTGGAGCAGTATATTAACCGTGTTTTGTTGCTTGTCGCTGCTCAGCGCGGGACGCTGGTGGCCTGAATGATCACCCTCAGCTGCTGTCCCTGAGGTTGGGCGGCTAATCAGCTTCCGCGCCACCTTCGTAGCTCAAGCGCTACGCGATGGTGAGGAACAGAAAAACGCTTCGTATATAGGGCGATGATGCAGAGCTAGATTTCCGGGCCATAGCAACCCTATGTTATGCTTCTGGAAAGAAATCGCTGTAATCAGGGCCCGGGGAGGCATACCGACGCTGTTTGCCACAACGTGACAATGTATGTCTCACCTAATCCTGGGCGTACGTAAACTATAGTGGCGTAGATCTGAGACGCGCAGCGTATTGTACCTTGTGGTCGAGTTATTTTGTTTTTATTTCCAAATCTCCATCCAGCCTGCACTTGGTCAGTTTGATGGTGTATGTGAGATTTAAGAAGATGCATGTCTTTCACTTCAGTCGTCCTAATAAGACGATGTGCGAAGGATTTCCAACCAACATATCACTTCATTTGTAATCATGGAGGGAAAACAAGGGGATACTTGAAAGTCAAGGGCGTTCTCACTACTCTGCTAATGGAATGCTCTGCTTGTATCTAACCTCTAAGGTACCTGGGGTGCTTATGCTGTTGCCGCTTCATCTTTGTCTTTTCGAAAGCGACTTTTGTGTTTCACTATCATTTTGATGGCCCATAGACTGAGGGGAACTTAACCCCCCTATGCTAAGTTCAGTTCATGCACAGACGTCGAGTTACTATGTTCATCACAGGCTCCTTTCAAGATGATTACAACACAAGAACACTCACTGAAAGAAAACTACCAGTAACTTCGAGTGAGAGAACACCTCATCTTTACTCCCATGAAGGATTTTCCGAATAAGCTAAAGTAGTTAGCAAAGGCTATTGCCCAACCGTTTTTCCCTTTCCACTCGTGCACAACACACCAATGATATCTATTGTAAGAGGGTGCAATGATATACAATGACTACTTATACTCTCTAAGCTAAGTTTGTAGAAAGGCTCTAGGTGTCATGAGAGTTGGCATAGGAATTGTTAGATACCTTACCAGCTCAAAAAAAGAGATGATCCAGCCGACACAATCATACCTTCTCACATGGGTAACGCCTGCTTTGAACTGCCATGCCTATATTGAAACCACTTTTGCTACCCAAAGAAACACATACTACGTATTTTAGGGAAATACTTGTTGGAGGTCTGGCAACTTTGCCGTTGTGGGTGTGGGTGTAGCACTTCCAAGCCACTAGCGCTGCAATCTACACAGCATTGAGAAATTCCCGATATGGTATACCAAGATGTTCCATAAGCCGTTGCCGTCCAAGACAAAAATCAATTGGCGCTCGCCGGGTTTTCACCGTAGGAAACCGTGAGCCATGGCCGCTTGGACCGAAAGGCCGATTCGAACTAGGCCACTTTGAATACTAGCGTGGATGAGGCTGAGCCTTAGCCACCCACGTGGCGATTGCCCTTGACACAAAATTTGACCTTCACAGACCCATCGTGAAATTCATCAGACGTCCAGTGTGTCTTTGCTTTGAATCTCCGGCATGTATCGGTTCACGGGTCATGGTTTAGCGAAGGAAGTATACCACACCCTTTGCCTACATGTGTCTTAGCCCAAACAGACGCCCACGATGTAAAATGACAGGCGGTGAAAAGTTCTCGAAACAGCGGCATTTGCCCGAGCGTGAAGCTAGGCCCAGTATCGTGTTATCGTCCCTTTTCGCTTGAGTGGAGAGTCATGATAAGCCCTTTTCCCCCACGTCTTCTCCGGTTCTTTTCCCTCTCCACATTCTTTTTCTTTCCTTGTGCACGTTCCCTTTGCCTTTAGTCGTTCATGCCTTAGCGAGCTCGTCCAATGAGTGTCAGCCTTACGGGCAGTTGCCTGCCTCCTTCAAGCAGCTTACCATCCATTCGTTTGCTGGTTTCCGCGTCAGAGGCTCAGATTACCTCGGCGCTTCAAAATCTGCGGGCGCTGTATTGCCCAGTGCGCCTGCCCACGGTCATTTCCACTCCGATATCCAAGCGAGATCAGAAATCAATCACTTCGCCACCAGCCCCTGTAGACTCTGGATATGCTTCCCAGGATGAGGATGATGATGACGAAGAGAATACTCTGGAAGACGTAGTTACGTCTCTACGAGCAGATCCTTTCGAACGCACTTTCACCACACAATGGCTCAACGCGCTTCTTGCGCGTTCAGAAGAGATGAATATCAATGAGGACGCCCGGGAAAGAATCACCGACGATGCAGCCTTTATCCTTTCAAGTCTCTTCGAGTCCACCGACACCGACGAAGAAGATGCATTGACCCGTGATTTCAGCTTTTCCACGTCCTGCGGAGAAGCAATAGGGGTCACGCTAAACGACGCACCACTTTCCAGTTCAGACCATACTGCTGTCGGACTGCAATCCTGGGGTGCTAGTATCGTTATGAGCAGCATGATGTGCGCCGACCCAAAGCGCTTCTCACTGGATCCATCACTCCTTGGTCCCACGCCAGACATCATCGAGCTGGGTGCTGGAACCGGTCTGGTCAGTCTAGTCCTAGCCAAGCTCCTTCCAACTATTGGCATCTCAGATGCAAAAGTCGCAGCAACCGATTATCACCACGATGTCCTGGAAAACTGCAACCTCAACGTCGAAACCAACTTTCCTTCAAGCAGCCCTGACGTGTCACCGCCTGTGACGACGGCCGTTCTAGACTGGGCACATCGTCCTCCACATCTCAAAGCATCTTCGAACCTCCTTGTCGCCTCAGATGTCGTGTATGCACCAGAGCACGCTGCATGGCTCCGCGACTGCGCTGCACATCTCCTCACCACCAAGGGCAGCTTCTGGCTCATGGTCACTGTGCGCAAGACGGGCAAATTCGAAGGCATTCCCGACACGGTCGCGTCTGCTTTTGCGCTCGAGAAGTGTCCAAGAAACGAGAGTGGCATGGTTTTCCGCATATTGGAAACAGAGTTTGTTGAAAAGAGGAGGGGTATCGGACGAGGTGATGAGACGGGGTACAATCTCTATAGAATGGGATGGGCATAGATTTGTTTTTGTTTCTGTTTCAAAAAGGGGTGTTTTGAGGCGCATGGTATACAGCATTTACAGATAGACGACATTGCGGTTCCAAGAAGTGAGCAAGCATCGGAGGTAACATTGACATTTGACAGTAGAACCGGAGCATAAGGGGTTAGATCATAGAGAAAAGAGCGGGATGGCAATTCATAAAGGTCCTTTTGATTCATAAAGCGCGAACTTTTGACTTCATCAATGCGTTACATTATGATATACCTGGAAACAGTCGTCAAACACGGAAAAACTGCCTCACTCCTCAGGTGGATAGACCACGATACGGTCGATATCCGCACCCTTGTAGTCTTTTCCGTTGTAAAGACCACCAATGGTAATAGTATTGTGACTTCCCTTTTCCAGATCGAGCATCAGAGGTGTACTCAAGATGATACCCTTGTGCGTGTCCCTCTGGTATAGCGTTTGCAGTTCCTCGGTCTTGTTGTTGACAATGACGCTAGAAATGCGACGGAGTTGCCAAGTACCGTTGATGCGATCAGGAGTACCACCAGGTTGGTCACCGAAACCCATGTCGTCCGTGTTCTGGTAGTAGAAAGAGACCCATTGGGGCTTGCCGCTGCCTTCAATGTTGTGGAACGTGACTTTGCTGTCGTTGCCGTAGATGCCTGTGACAATGACCTTGTCACTTGCAAATTTGGCTTCCTGGTGCCATGCATCACCAGTCGTTGTAGCGTCCTTGTTGTAGTAGGTGGTTCCTTCGATGGGCGTGACTTCTCCAGTTTCTACATCAAGATCGTAGACATCGTGCCATACCAGCTTAATGTCCTTTTCTTCTTCGTTGATTTCAAGCGGGAGCCAGATGTACCTGTAGAGACTAAGTATAATTTTCGTTTAATTTCCGAGTTCTTTGGATATCTTACCTCGATTCCCATAAGGAGTTGGAATCCCACTGGTCTCCCATGTAGATATAAGTTGTCTTCTTGGTACCGTTGATACGCAGATTGAAACCTGACTGCGAGTTATACGTGCGCGTGTTCAACGGTGCGATGATGAACGGCTGCGACCAAGGACCAGAAAGAGAGTCGGCACGGAACGCAACCACATCTTGGCCTGGTCAGTACTTGTTCCACAATTTATCAAGCAGACATAATCTTACTGTTTGGTCGATATCCCGTCTTGTGTGACATGAGAGCAAAGTAGCTCTTATCTGTCTGCACAATGTTGGGAGCCTCTAGATCGTACTTGTCGAAGCGGTGAACGACTTCGTCAAGTGCGGTTATGTCTTCGTTGTACGACGTAAGGTAGACGTCGCGTCCCTCTCGACGGTCGCCATTGGAGTACAGCGCATATGCACGCCCGTCTTTATAGTCTACGAACATTCCAAAGTCCTGCGACCAGTTTCCGAGAGGTGCTGTGGCATCGACAAAACTGTAGGGTCCAGTAATGTTATCAGAGACAGCGAAACCTTGGAGCAGTTCGCCATAGGTTGAATTGTCGGCATGCCACCACATCTGCAATTGGTTAGTTAAATGGCTTGAGAATTCGAAGTGATATCGTACATGGTACTGGCCGGTGCCTTTGCTGTAGACAACCTTTGGTCTTTGTATAATATCTTCCTTTGAAATGTAGGGATGGCCCTCGACTGGCTCCAGCGCTAAGCCATGAGGTTCCCATGTTACAAGATCGTCGGAGCTATACACGCTCACACCACCACCCTCTGTTTGGCCTTGAACTTTGTACTCTCCAAACAAGAAGAACTTGCCAGTTTCAGGATCCACAGTTACACCGCCCGCATGCGCATTCACGAGTGAGCCATCTGTTGCCCTCCATCGAGCTCCTGGGACAATCCATTTGGCAGAAGTAGTTGCAGAAGCCAAGACAAGACGGCATAGCAGCGTGGTGAACCCCATTTTGGAGGCGAGCTTAATCAATGGGAACTGGATGAAGAGCGCCGCTGAAGACGCCTTCTTGGACTTCATATAGCCGGGGCAAGCACATGAATGATTTACCAGCCAAGCCATTGCGGGGTTTAATAGCCCGAGCCCTCAGTAATATGAACCCTGGAGTACATATTGTGGGGCTACGCACTTCTTCCGGCAGGGGATCATCGCATTTCTCCAGGTTTCGGGATCGCGCTACCACCGCATTCTGACATGGTTGATGCGGGTGTCGGAAAAACCAAGACTTCAGGCTCTCTCAACGGTGAGGGGGACGCCAGAATAACCAAGCGAGCCGCGAACACTACTGGATCAAGCAGTTCTCCCGTCCCTGAATCGATCACGGTTTGGTCGGATGTACGGGCCAAGGTCTGGCATTACAAAACTTTGGTAGTAGGATGGATATGGCTCGGGGCAGCTCAAAATAAAGACTCGTCTGCCAAGTGGCGACGTCATTTTAACCATCAGCTGCTTTGGAACTGCAGCCACAAGTGGCCATCAGCCTCAGATTGTAACCAACCTTTGTTTTGTTTTTCATATTTGCCGCTGGAATACTGCAAGATCTAAAATCGTCGTTATCCCAAAACTGAACGACACCATACATTGCGTAACAACATTGCGTTAAACATGGGTTTTCAAGGGCGAATCACAAACCCATCACCAATTGAATGACAACGCCTCGACTCTATGACTTATAAAAAATCTGGGCTAGGGAATCTCTCTCAGGTACGAAACGATACGCGCCGTAGACATTTGGTTGATTGCTTGGCAAGTAAATATGTACAACGAACAAGATATATTCAGAAGAGAAAATCACCCAGGAGCAATCCTGGGCAATGTCCAAGCCTCGTCATACCCTGTCTCACGGACGCCGTAACAATGCTACATGCAGCTTAAACGCACATGGAGAACCAGCGGTTGAACTTGATGCAGCTGCCAAAGCGGCAAGTAGTGGGTCCCTTGTGACCCTCACCACCGCAACGCCCGAACCATGGGACGCTGCCGTTGTCGCTGTTACCGCCATTGCCTCCATTGCCATAGTCACCGCTACCCCTAGTGCATAATTAGCTGGCGTGCGCGTCGCGGTGTTTGTTCGATTGACTTACTGGGTGGGGGTGGGAGTGGGCGTAGCAGAGGTCTTAGTGATGAGAGTGGAAGTAAAGATGGGCAGTGTGGCGTTGACAATTGGAGTGCTGCTGGGCTGCTGGATAGTGGTAATTGGTGTTTCATCCTCGCCGCACTCTGGGAGCTTCTCAAGCTTTCCCTGAGTGCCATTGCAGTTGTCTTTAGTGTCGAGCTTCTGGCTCTTGCCGTTGCCCTTGTCGACGCCCTTGTACTCACTGCAGACATTACGAGTCTGTCCGCAGGAGCCACTGACAGATGCGCTGTCACCAAAGTTGGGGTTGATGCCGACCAAATCAGAAGTCAATCCAAATGCCCTGACGTTCTCTACGATGACCTTCCGGGGAGACTTCTTGCTGTTGTTGGTGCAGTCACCACACGAGCGATAGAGTTTACCAGCATTAACGATGGTGTAGTCGCGAATCGTTACAGTTCCAGCGTTGCTAGCGTCGAATTAGCAAGGTTTTGGTTCGTAAGAGCCATGGGGAGCATACTTATGTTGGACAACCTTGTCGATAGCCTCACGTGCTCCACCACCAACAATGAGAGCGTCACCAGGACCGAGGATGGAGATGGCGTCCTCACAAACGTCACGGAACCAGACATTGGTCAACGTGCAAGAGCCCAGGCAGTGAACGCCCTCTAGCGAATCAGCACCAATAATGACGTTGGAAATAGATGCGCCATCCTGCAGAACGAAGACAGCGTTCTCGCTGCCGGTGTCGTCATCCGAGTCACATTTATGGCCACGGTCGAACTCCTTGTTGCCAAAGTCAACGGCACCCGTGATGACACTGGGCTCTGGCAGGGTGATGATGTCTCCGACACGTGTAGGAATGTTGAGAACCTGCGCAGCCGTGAGGCTGGCGACAAGCGAGAAGAGGGCAGCCCGAGAAATCATGTTGCAGCGATGACGGGTTGTAGACAAAGCGATCTTGCAGAAATGTTCAAAGCGCGAAAACGAGTGAATGGTTATGTCGCTCTGGGCACCAGGTCGGAAATAAAGGAATGAAAGTGCAACTCGACAGTTGCCTAAAAGTTAGGAGGCTTGGTCTCTTTATGCTGGCATGTTTAATCCCCTATGCCGTACGCCCGCTTCGCGAACGCATGTGGACCCCAAGGTTAGCAGTTTGCGGTAGGTGCGAAATTACTGCGGGTGGATACATCTAGCCATGTGGATGCTTGGTTCCAAAGCCAAGACGCCGCAGCCGTGGTGGAGAAACGTTTTTTTCACACCTAGGCCCATCGCTCGGCGAGACACGCGGTGGTTACTGCACTGAAACAAGCGGTTAGAGTAATCTGATACTGTCTGACATTATGTTTATATTCATGCTGACCATGCTGTTATGGAAAAATTTGTATGGGCCACGACGATGTTAGACATTTTTTAGGTGCTCCATGGCGCCAGGAAGGCGCGTAATAGTGCGAAATCCTCCAGGTCAACCGCATTCGACGTATCTGCAAAGTTGCCTCCACCAACCACAGAGCAATCCCAGTTTCCGGATGCGAGCTCAAGGGATTTCTTGGCTTCAATTTAACATGGCTTGGCATCTCGGTCGGACTGTGCGGTCTCGTTCCACATTGAGGCAACCGGTACGATCACGGTCCCTGTGTTGCTCCCAAGATGTCACTGTACTAGACCCTTTCCTGTTTGATCTCATGGACGAGAGATCTCTAATCTCCAGTGATCCAGATCTCGTACAGCACGGTCGTGTAGAGAGATAATGTCGGTCCTCCGCGACATGAAGTCGAGTTGATCAGTGCCTTGGGCTGCCTAATTTCTGAATACACTTGTCTCTAAGATTACTCGACATAGGCGAACGAGATTGAGAGGCCTTTGGAGGAAGTTGTTTCGGTTGCAGGTTGAAGGTCTGTATTCAATCAAGGCATAGGGGCGAAGTATGCATAGCGAGACGAACAATGCTTGCACCTAAGCTGTATTTCCATTCTGGAGAGAAGACCGAGGACCATCATACACTGCTAGGAATAGATCGATCCGTGGCATATGCCTGTCGCTGGTGGTGATTGAATTACAGTAGTTGGCTGGTTCCAACATCCGGACGGGTTGCGGAGCATGCACGGACCCCCGAGCAACATTTCAGCGGGCCAAAATCTTGGCATCTAGAATAATTTCCAGCAGTTTCAACTCTACCCACGAGCAACTAACCCTGTCCGACACAGACACATACGCCACACCAAGATGTCGTCCATGCGAAATGCCGTCCAGCGGCGCAACCACAAAGAGCGTGCGCAACCTCTTGAGCGCGAGAAATGGGGTCTCCTCGAGAAGCGCAAAGACTACAAGCTGCGCGCCGCCGACCACCGAGAAAAGAAGGCCAAGCTCAAGATCCTGAGCGAAAAGGCTCGCGATCGTAATCCCGATGAGTTTTCGTTCAAGATGATGTCGTCCCAGGTGGACAAGCAGGGAAGAAAGGTGGCGGATCGAGGCAACAAGGCGTTGAGTGTGGATGTGGTGAAGCTACTCAAAACACAAGACGCGGGTTACATACGGACCATGCTTCAGGTGACGCGGAAAGAGAGAGAGGAGTTGGAGAAGAAGTTGATCATGGAGGAGCAGGGCGAGGTACGGGCCATAAAAGATGGCGAGAGGGCAAAGCAGGGCAAACACCGGGTCTTTGTTGAGAATGAAGAGGAGCAGGAGGCATTCGATCCAGATACGTGGTTTGGGCGTGGAGAGCAAATACCCCGACGGGCCGAATCACCTACATTTGGCGACCTTCAGGAGGATTTGTCGGAGGACGAGGAGCAAGTCACACAGCGGCCCAAGACACTGTCCAAGAAACAGATGAAGGCCGAGGAGCAAGCTCGAAGAGAAGCTAGGAAATTCCGCAAAGATCGAGAGCGTGCACAGGAAAGAAGTGCTTCAAAATTGCAAGCGCTCAAGAAACGGGAACGCGAATTGATGGCAGCGGAGGAGGAGTTGGAATTGCAGCGCGCAAAAATGAACAACACAGTAGGAGGCGTCAACAAGAATGGCGTCAAGTTCAAGGTCCGCGAGCGCAAGCGATGAAGAAAAAAAACGGGATTTGTTTGGAAAACTCAAAACTATAGTCTCGCTGGCATTCTCATGGCACCATCCAACCTCAACACAGTGCCGTTCAACATGTCATTACCAATGCACTCTACCACGAGCCTGGCAAACTCGTCTGGCTGTCCTGGTCTCTTTGGGAACTCCATGCTGTTTTCCAGGCTCTTTCTGACTTTGTCGCTCATCATTCTCGTCATGGCGCTATCAAACATGCTGGGGGCTATGGTCACAGCCCGAATACCGTACTTTGAAAGATCGCGCGCGAGAGGGAGGGTGAGGGATGCAACGGCTCCTTTGGAGGCAGCGTAGGCGACCTGGCCCATCTGGCCGTCAAAAGCAGCCGACGAGGCTATCATGATGATAACACCACGGGCGCCGTCCGGGCCTTCGGCAGGCGCAGTGGTCATGTGTGGTAGTGTCTGACGGATCAAATCCAGCGTTCCTCGCAAGTTGATATTCAAAACGAAGTCAATGCTCTCGATGCTCAGCGGCTCATTCTTCTTGTCAATGATCAGGCCTGGTACTCCTACTCCTGCGCCGGCTACCACGCCCCCGATGTGCTTTCCTGTTTCTTTTGCCCATGCTACTGTTCCTTGCACTGCTGCTGCGATAGCCTGCGTGTCCGTGACGTCGGTTTCGAAAAACCTTGCGCGAGAGCCGAATTCTGCGACGATTTTGGCGCCGTTGTCGGCGTTGAGATCGAGCAGCGAGACGTAGGCGCCTTGTTGGTGGAGTGCGCGTGCTGTTGCCAGGCCGAGGCCAGACACGCCGCCGCTGATGACGAAGGTTCGGTCTGTGATCTTCATATTGTGTGTGTTGTGGTTGTATTGCGAGGCGTAGGCAGCGGTTAAGATGAGGTGATTTCTTCTAGTTATAATAGCATCCAACGAGGAATTGTAGTATGTGTACGTGAATGTATGTAGAAGAGCATCTGCAGCATGTGAACCATCTCTAGCGGCGCTAGCAGTGCCTCGGCTCATCCGTTGGTGGACGCATCGGTACTAGGAGCGTCTGAACCGCCGACATGCGTGTTCCGTTCCGTATCCGCCAGTCAGATGCCCGCTCCGAATCATATCAATCTCGAGTCTGGCCTTGCATCATTCGATTTGCTGGCTGACCACCGCCGGAGGTCCGCAACGCCCAACTGCCAATTCACCACCCACCAACACAATTAGTTGCAGCAGCATTGTATCCATTGGGAAATAAAATAGACACCAAAACCCTGGTGTCCGCACCTCCGCAACCGCCCACCATCCACCCATCCATCTCCGCAGCTCCAACCAACGAACAATACGACACACGCCCTCCGCTCCTCTGCGCTCCTTCGCGCTCCCTCTCCAGAAAAAAAACATGACCGACCGCATGATAATCGGCAGCAACGCGCAGCCCAGCAACCCGACACCGCTCTCGGCGCCGCAAGAACAACAAGTCCGAGATCTCTATTACAAAAACGTGCGAGCCAAATGCGCCCAAGAAATCGAAACGTTTGCATCCTGCGCCCTCGGCCGCACCTTCACCATGATCTACGCCTGCCGCGAGTCACGCCTCGCTATGAACAGCTGCATGCTGCAGTACCAAAACCAAGAGGAGCTCGACAAGGCACGGCGGGAGTGGTTTGCGCTTGCGGGTGAGAGGAAGAAGGTGCGTTTCTTTTTTTTGATATTGTTAAAACTTGCGAGCAATAGTGGCGAAAAAAAGCATAACTAACACAAGTTTTCACAGGCGAGAGAAGAGCACCAGAGAAAACTCGAGGACGCTCGGAATAAGCACAAGGAATGGTGGAATCTGGATGAGCAGGGGAGGACGGTGGGACGGAGAGCAGAAACGGTGAATGAGGCGGGGTTGGCAAGGCGTGAGGAAAATCGTGTGGATGAGAGGGGGGTGACGAGAGGGGGCATTTATAGAGGGACATGAAAGCATGGGTTTGCGAAGGAGCATTTCCAATGGCGTTTTTTTTTCTTCTGTCCTAGGCTGATAGGAAGATGATGGCTGTGAAAAAAGAGAGAAAGAAGCAACGCCATTGCATCTGTAACATATTGTATAAAATCATCCTTGGGAAAGGAAACATTTATCCAGACAATTGTTCTTTCCTCCGAGAAAGAGAGAGAGAGAGAAAAGCGCGACATCAAATCGTGTCAACGGAGCCCGATTGAAAGACTCTTGGTATATATAAGATAACCAGTGAAGTGAAGCCAAGCCACTGCCTGTTTCAACGCCTACAAATGCTGAGAACCTCCTCCCAAAAACGCCGAATTTTTCCCACTTTCCCCAGTACATCATGTTTGACGCTGGCTCTGGTATCCAGCGAAGAGCGAGCAAGAACAAAGAGGAAGAAAGAATAGGGGAATAAATCACCCATTGCTCTCGCGGTTAATCCCCATAGCCTCTTCAAACTCATCCTCATCCTGCTCCTCATCCTCCATACCGCCCATGGTCGTATCCCCCGCGTCTGCCGCACCACTGCCATTGACGCCTCCGACGGGTCCCCCGAAACCGGATCCACTCGCCCCAACCTCATCATCCATATCGACATCTTCATTGGTATCCTCGAGCTCCTCTTCCCACGCACCCTTGACACCCCAGCCCACACCGGTAAAGCAGTAGCGCTCCGGCGGGAGACGAATGCCAAACTCGCGGTCGACGCGCGGCAAAGCAATACGATTGCGCTCGAGCGCCACCTCGCTCATAAACTCCTTGCCGAGCGTACCTTGGAAAGTGCTTGCGGCGCGGGCCCCGACAGCCGTCCGCAGCGCATTCAGCGAGACGCCGTCCTCGCCCGACTCTGCATTTGCGCCAGTGCGCTTTTTGGAGGCTGATGTCGTGGGCAGTGGGGGCTCGTATGAGAGCGCATCGGTGAGGATTGACGACGTGTACCGGTAGGCAAAGTCGAGGAGTTGCAGAGGTACGCGCTCCGTGTAGGCGTGCACGCCCATGTTGGCGAGGATGAGATGGATCAGGCGCGCGTCGCGCGGCCGCTTGCTGGTGCCATTGTCTTGGAGTGAAGTCGATGGAAAGGCGGCGTTCATGCTACTCGTGGGGTTCGTTGGCGCGCCATTAGATGCTTGTGACGGTTGTGATGCGGGTTGCGGCTGTGTGGTGGGTGGGCTAAGTGTTGGTGCGTTTGTGGTGGCGGGTGGTGTAGAGATTCCGTTAGGGACGTTTTCTGCAACTGGCGACGCCATGTTGCCAGTGGTGTGTGTGTGAGGGAAGAAAGTACGCGTTGGGGTAGTTGGGTGTGGTTCCTGGACAGGTCGATGTGAGGCTGCGCGGAAGTCGACCGGTAGTGCTTGGCATGCATCGTCCGGAATCCAGGGAAGAACGTCACACCAGTTTAAGAACACCAACGAGTCTCAGAACAATAATACACAGTCATTCTTTGAACAATAGACTAATACCAATGCATTCGGAATTTAACTTTGAATAAAAATGCTACGCGCTATACCTTCTGACTCTCATCGGGCACATCCTCCTCGTCGCCAGTTGCCTCACTCGCAATGCTCTCGTGCAAGCTGGGCGTCTTGTCCTTCTTACCCATGCGCTTGATAGAACCCCAAACGCTGGCTTTGTCCTTGGAGGTGCCAATACTGGGACTGTTGCCCACGCTGTCTGTGCCTTTACCCAAGCCGAAGAAGCCAGCGCCCTCCTCTTCCACTTCATCTGGAGTCCCAGGAACATCGCCAGCCTTGCTCTTGGAAAAGAGGCCACTCTTTTTTCCAAAGGTGAGAAATTGATTGGTGCTGCCTTTGCGTGTTAGCTTCTGCATGAACGACTCTTTGCCGATTGAGCCTGCAGCATCCGACGCAGGGTAGGAAATGCTACGCTCGAGTGATTCCCGTGGAGAAGTCTCCGACATGTCGGCGGTGGAGATGGAGGGTGTATCGCGGGACATGCGAGAATCCAAGTGGGGTGAGGTGGCTTCCCGCGAATCGCCAGCTTCCGAAGGTGTGTGCTTGTCTTTGCGCGATGCCTTTTCAGCCTTGGCCTTTTTCTCCTTCTCCTCCTTCTTCTCTGCCTTTTCGGCTTTCTTGGCCTCCTTTTCGGCCGCCTTTTCAGCAGCTCGTTTGGCCTTCTCGGCCTTGTCTTCCTCTGTCTTCTTGCCTAGCTGGAACATGGTAAAACTCGCCGCGGCTGGGTTGAGCTGTTTAGGTGGCGTTGGCGGAATGGGGGGAAGAGATGAGGTCGATGGCTGACCTGGCATATGCGAGGCAGACGATTGCGGTCGGGTGCCAATTGGTGCTTGAGTGGGAGATCGGATATTTGAGGGAAAGTCTAGCACGTCGTCGTGCATCATATCATCGCCAATCAGGTTGGCATTGGATGACTGCTGCACCGAGGGCCGACGAGATCCTAGTCGGGACCACGAAGCAGAATTTGTGTTGTTGACGCTCCAATCGACTCCGAGAGGGCTAGATCTGGCGCCGAATGCGTCGACATTCCAACCAAAGCGCGTCTGACTTTCTGTCGAAGGCCTAGGCAGGGCTGTGCCATCGCCAGAATTGGTCGAGCCCTGCCGAGGCGACTCTGGCCTCTGGTGCATACCCAGCATGGATCGCAGCCAGGGATCGTCGCCTTTGGCACTGCCAAACATATTGAAGGGCCGCTTGCGAGTCGTCACATGTTTAGGACTGCTCGAAGACTCGATAGGCTGTGTCTTATTGCGTATGAAGGTGTCGTACCAGGAGCCCTCGGAGAGACTACCACGACGACGGGGCAGGCCAAGACCGTCTGGCCCGTGGTCTTGACGAGGGAGGGATTGGCTTTGCGACGGCTTGAGGGATCCCAAGGCCGGGCCCTCGTCCGAGAAGGTCTTGCCACGGGCGCGATTGAGTCCAAAGAGTCCGCCAAACCGACTGGCCTGAGGATTCATTTGGAAGGAGCTTGAAGTAGAGTGGATGGAGCGCTTGTCGCTGTTGTCAAAATTGGTGTCGTTGGTGGGCTGCGTTGGCAGGTCACCGGCGCTCACCCGCGGACTAGTAAAACCGGGAGGCGATTGACTCCGTGGTGAGGCTGGTAAGCTTGAGTTTTGTGTGCGTTGCATTGTGCCGGGGGCTCCAAGCCCAGGTAGGACGTTTCTCATATGTGGTGACGGGTTGAGGGAAGGCGCTTGGGGTGGGCCTGGATCATCATCTTCATCTTCTGTCAAACCCAAGTCATCTCCAAACAAACCAGCTGGGAGTAGAGCACCGGCCGTCGGGCTCATGGGCGCTCCGGCCGTTAGAGCATCCAAGTCATTTTGAGAGAAGGAGGTGCTGTATGTACGCGGGGGTATGGCCATGCCGTTGACCGGGTTGAAGTAGGGGGTCGCATTGGCAAATGATGGGGAAGCGGTCGTCGGGATGCTATTGAAGGGAGCCGAAGAGGTGTGCACAAAGCCTCCCGTAGCAGAAGCAAGAACGCCTTCACGCATGCTGAGTGGGCGTGCGCGTTGACTGTTCCTCCTCACTGGTACTGGCCCAGGGCCCATATCCGGAACTGGTGGTCCTGAGAAGAGCTGGGGTTGACTCAGACGGCGTTGTTGCATGTAGGCCAATCTGCTGGCAGCATCTTGATGGGCTCTTTCGGCTTCTCCGTATAGGGTCCAGGCCTGGGCGTATTGCTGTTGGAGCAAGCCCAGAGTCATTTTCCATCGATTGTCCTCTTCCTTCTCGGCGTTGTCAGGGCCATCTGGGGCTTCTGCGCCCTCTTGTCCCGCCTCGAGCTTCTTCCTCTCCTCTTCAAGAGCCTTGATGTGGGTTCCTTTTTCACGGATGGCGTCCTCGAGCAGTTTGTTGGCTTGCGTTTCCTCGGCATATTTGTCCTTGAGATCCTGGATGCGCTTTTCGGCAGAAGCTTGATACTCGGCCTGCTCCTGTTTGATCTTTTCGGCAGTTTCGCGGAACTCGACAATCTCACGGGTCCACTTGGCAACATCGTCCTTGAGCTTCTTTCTCTCGGCTTCTTTCTGGCGAAGAAGTTTCTCCTGGTGAGCGCGCCTCGCCTGTGCAGCAGCATTCTGACGCTCAAGACTGGCCACTTCCTTGCGCAAGTCGCGGCTGGCATCCTCCTTTTCCTTGAGTGCTGCTTTTTTCTCATCACGCTTGTCTGCAAGAACTGCTTTTTGGGTGACGAACTCCTGGTCCTCGTCCTGAATCTGGCGCTCCATGTCGTCTAGGTCACGTCGGAGGCCGTCGAGCTTCTCAGTAAGCTGGCGAATGGAATCCGGGCCGTCTGCCTCTTGAGCAGTCCTTTGCTGGTCCTGCGAGGCAGGTGAGCTCCTCCTGCCAACGTCCGGGCGGCGCAAGCGCGAGGTACTGTTGCTATGTTCGCGGGCCATGGGCGGGGCAGCAACAGACGTGACAACATCAGCAAGGGACTTGTTTGGGCGAATGACGGGAGTGGGGGTGTATTCATTGTCGTCGGAAGGGGGGGTAGCGTCCTTGGGCGGATGGGGGCCATAGTAGTCGTCCGAGTCTCGGGAGAGGGTACGGAAGCGGATGGGAACGCTGGGAGCCTGGAAACTGGACGAGTTGAGAGTAACTATGCGGATGGTGTAGTGGCGGTCGGGCTGGAGGTTTTCAATAGTGATGGAGGACTCATGTGGGGATATGTCGCCAATATCGATGCCATTGATGCGAATGACATATTTGAGAACCGAGGCGCGCTGGTCGGGGGGCTTCCAGTGGAGTAGGACCCCGTCAGCCTTGATGCCGGCGAGGGAAACGAGGGGCGCGACGGGGACTTCGAGGCCCAGGACGTGGACCAATTTCTCGACGGGCTGGGTGAGGACCTGGTAGGCGCGAAAGGCGACCCTGGCGCGGAGTCAATAGGTGAATGTATGTGCTATGAGCGAACATGTGGGCTTGTGTGCATGTCGGTATACAGGTGACATAGATAGGTAGGTATACATGTGCATATGTACATATGTATGTATTCTCAAGAGACATTGGATGCGTACCAGAAGAGGGCCAAGACGACACAGGCAGTCCTCAGCCATCCTGACGAGGAGAAGAGGACCGCCTCAAAGTTGTAACGAGCGACGTCCGGGGGCCAGTGCAGGGCGGCAGCAGGGTCGGACAACATGGCGGCCGTGCCGTCTCTGTGGTGATAGTTTTTTGGAGTCGTTGGTGATGGCGGGCGCGAGAGACGTGAGCGGACGGCCGACCGGCGCCGGCGCGACAAGCATTGTTCCATGTCTTGGCTCTACATTTCCCCGGCCGCCACCCGCATCCTGTCGTGGATAGAATACCGTACATGCGTATTGTCATGTCCATACGCTACATGCCGTCTTGTTACGTACTTTGAATTCACCGTGGCGAGTGCCGTGGCTCAGACTGCGAATGCCAAGCGAGCAGTTTGTCGCCTGCGTCTGCATGAGGCTTGGGCCCAGCCAGTGGCCGCCGCCGCGTTTCCCAACACATGTACAGTCGATGCAACCAGGCGTCGAATCTCCATCCTATCCATGTACAGTTATCTCGACACGATGCACCCGCAGCCTCGCCCCAGCACTCGAGGGCTCCAATGCCCGTGGCCCGTGGCAGCATGTGCAGACCAGACAACGCTCCAGCGCAACTCGAACCAGACGGGCACATGACGGCAGCTGACGTCTGTGAGGCGCCGACCGGTGACGATGATCGCGTCCGGGGCTGGGCGGCCATCTTCTTTTATCTACTACATGCTCCCTCTTCCCCTGGCTCCCTCTTCCGTTCAATCCGCCGCCCTACGACGTACGTGCCCTGCTGTCCGCTTCCTTCGGGACAAAGTCACTATCCTCGCCGTCGGCATGTGAAAGGCCAAATCCACTCTCGCCTCGGACTATTTGCATCATCCCACCCATAAAACCCATCTGACGTACTTTCTCCGACACCTAAACCCCGGCACCCAGCCCAACAGGGCCCCAGACACGCTCTCTCTCCTCTGCTGACCCCTCTCACGCTCCCTTTACACGCATCTACGCACACCATGAACTACGTCCGGTCCATTACCGGCAGCGTTTCCAAAGGCTGGAACTCGATCAATCCCGCAACCCTGAGCGGCGCCATCGACACCATCGTTGTCGAGCACGAAGATGGAACCCTCGCATGCTCTCCCTTCCACGTCCGCTTCGGCAAGTACCAGATCCTCAGGCCCTCAGATAAGAAGGTCGAGTTCCGCGTCAATGGCGAGCTGCAGGACTATTCCATGAAGCTGGGCGAGGGCGGCGAGGCCTTCTTCGTTTTCGAGACGTCGCGCAACATTCCCGCTGAGATGCAGACCTCACCCATCGCCTCCCCCGCTACCAGTCCCGATCAGAAGCCAGCCGAGCTATCCTCCGACCGTCCCTTTGACGAGCCCGAACCCCTGGATCTCGACGGAGCCAGCGTCACAACAAGAAGGGGGCGCATGTCCATGTCGGTCCCTGCTGCAGACAACCTGCATGCAGAAGCCGAGTATGGCCGCCCCAAGTCGGGCGACTGGTCTGGCTTCCACATGCACAGGGCGAGCACCGACGAGACGGTGCCCTCGGTCAAGGATGGTTTCGCAAAAGCCTTTGACGAGTCCCAGCCGCAGGAGCAAAGGGGGCCCCTGCAAATAAGCAAAGAAGATGCGACCGCATGGAACAGGTCGACACGCTCAACAAGCCCACCACCCGTATCTCCCAGTGAAGCCCTTGCCCGTGCCATTAAGCTGTCCAAGAAGCTCTTCACCTCAAACATCCCTAACAAGGTTACCGAGACGGGTGACTTGGAGCTCGACATGACGGGCTACAAAAGTAGCGAAGAAGACGCATTGCGTGCCGAGGTCATAGCTAGACGCATCCTCTCCGACGAGCTTGAAGGTGACTATGATATTGGCGCCCTCATCGGCGCCGATGAAAATGGAAACCTGTGGATCTACAGCAGTGAAGAGGCCAAGGCTGCGGCAATGGCCAAGACTTCTATGAACGTCTTGAACGAGGGTGCCCTTGCATCCACTGATGCCCTGTCAGATCCGGGCTATCAAAGTGACAGCGGCCGCAGCGATGACACGACCCAGTTTCCTCAACTCCGCAGGGACTCAGATAGTGCTCTTGGTATGTCTGCGCCACACTCGCCCGAGTCGCGCAAGAACGAGACCAAGACATATGCAAAGACGTTGCGCCTGACCAGTGACCAACTAAAAGCCCTGAACCTCAAGCCCGGTGCAAACACCATGAGCTTCACCGTGAATCGATCAAAGTGTGAGGCCTACATGTTTTACTGGAAGCACGACGTCCCAATTGTTATTTCCGACATTGACGGAACCATTACCAAGTCGGACGCCCTTGGCCATGTCCTGAATATGATAGGCAGGGACTGGACCCATCAAGGAGTCGCAAAACTCTACACCGATATTGTCAACAATGGTTACAATATCTTTTACCTCACCAGTCGATCCGTCGGCCAAGCAGACACAACAAGAGCCTATCTGAACGGAGTTGTGCAAGACAACTACCGTCTTCCAAAGGGCCCAGTCATCATGAGTCCAGACCGCACAATTGCCGCCTTGCGCCGAGAAATCTATTTGCGGAAACCAGAAGTCTTCAAAATGGCCTGTCTCCGGGATATCATGCAGCTATTTGACAAGCCACCAGGCCAAACTCCCTTTTACGCGGGCTTTGGCAACCGTTTCACCGACGCCCTCTCCTACCGCTCCGTCAACATTCCATCCACGCGTATCTTCACCATCAACTCCAACGCCGAAGTCAGCCTCGACGTCTTGTCGCTCAACTCGTACAAGACTGGTTACGCTAGTATGCGCGAGATTGTTGATCATTTCTTCCCTCCGGTCGGACTGCTCGTTCCTGCAGGAGGTGAAGCCTACACAGACTTCAACTACTGGCGTGATCCCCCTCCGGATATTGCCGACTTCACTGACAGCGAAGACGATGATGATGACGTCGACACGGAGGCAGCTAGCATCCGCAGTGAAGACGAAAGGTCGGAGATTGGCGAGGATTTGGAGGGAAGCTACATGTCACGCGACTCACTGGATGAGACTGGCATGGGCGAGTCAATCATGGAGAGTGTAGAAGGCGGCGATTATGCTGATGGTGAGGAGTACTATGAGGATGCCCACGACTCGCCAGATGACGACGAGGAGGGCGTATACGATGGCGAAGACGACACAGCGATACAAGGCCTGCGTGAGGATGAAGAGACGGTCGAGCATGATGTGGCATCGTTGAATATCAGGGATGCAACGCCTACTCCTCGAGCTCCTTCACGAACATAATCTTTCATGTTTCTATTCTTTTTTGATCTTTCATTTCAATTGTTGATTGCATAGCATGGCATGGCCCGGCGTTGGCAGAGGACACTACTGTAGCTCATCATAGAGGAACGGATGCTGCATAGCATGTTTGTATAGTTTCAACAACACCTATAATTCTTGTGTGCGGGCCACAATGGTGGACTCGAATGTTTTTATTCTTCTTCTTCTTCTTCTTCTTTCAACCATTTAATTGCTGGTGATGTGAGATAGTTTCTTCAGCAAAATAAATAAAAATCATTAAGGACTTCAAGGTATTGCTAGGTTGATCGTTAGTTATAGGTATGGCATCTATGCACAAAATCTATTCACTGGACGTCATTCAAGCAATTTGGCTCAAATGCACATATCAGGCACGCAGATGTCGTGCGTATCAAGGGAAAAAACAAATCAAATCAATGTCCAAGATGAAACATGTGCATAGTAAATTTATTTCAGTATGACCAACTTGAATCTATCAAGCCCTCATATCCTTCTCACTGGGTCTTCGCCCTCAGTTTCAAACTCCTCCTCAATCGTCGGCAACACCTCGTACCTGCCCGTCTTGCCCATTCTCTTGAAGCACCTATCCGTATGCATCAAATGGCCCCTCTTCCTGCGTACAAAGCCCGCAAAGCACGCAGCACTCGAGACTATGGCGCCGGCGCTAATCAGCACTGGAATCTTGAACTGCTGGGGCCGGTAAAACACCATGGTGGTGGCGAAGGAAAGCAGCTCAAATATATTCTGTAGCGCCATTTCGATTGCGGAAAAGGAGCCGCGCGTGGCTTTTGGAGTGTCTTCCTGGACGAGGAACTGGACGCTGAGATCGAAGCCCCAAAGGCCGAGGCGCGAGAAGGCGACGCCGAGGACGAGGGCGCCGCCCGCGAGCATGGGCTTGTTGGTCATCCAGAGCCAGAAGCCAATGGCTAGGGCAATCGAAAGGACTTGCTCGTTGATGAACCACAGGCCGGCGCGCACTGCGCTGATTCGGCTCATGAGCCACGGTGCGGCGACCGTCGCGCACAGCTCCAGTGTGACTGAGCCCAGACGCATCAGGGAAACGTGAGTACTGGTGAAGCCGAGAGAGAGGAGGTACGTGGTCATTTGCGAAGCGAAGCTCAGCACAGTGAGGTAGAGGAGCGACAGGGAAAAGGAGGCGAGGAAAGCGGGATTCTGGACGTAGTTCTTCCACGGTTCCAGGTGCCGCCGTGCTATTCTATTAGCAGCGACGGTAAAGCGAGGACCGGGGCCTGCCACGGAATCATGGGTTTCCTGGCGCGACGCTGACGGCGACGGCGACGGTTGTCGCATGTCTGATGTTTCAGACTGTGACGACGGGTTCGGCTCGTTTTTACCCTGAGCCAGTTCGGGTACGGCGGCATAGACCTGCGCAATAGCAAGGTACTCGACCACAACGCTGATGGCATTTTGGAAGAAAACAATCCAAATAGCGAGCCGGGTCGAGTACGTGCCTTCGATGAGGCCAATTCCAACTGGCGCAATGAGCTTGCACACGAGATCGATTCTGCGCATGGAGCTGTTAAGCGCAGCTCGGTCGACCTTGAGACTCTCGGCCACGACGATAATCCAGTCTCTCTCGACGGATACAGTGTTTGCGACAAACGCAAGCTTCTCCACGCACGCCAGTACCACGCTGCCGACAAACAATGCATACGTCGTGATTCCCTTCTCTTTCTGCCCTCCACCAGACAACATCAAGATTAGCATGAGACACGACCCTGCTACCGAGACCCGCTGCCACACGATGCTGTGCCGAACCATGACCAGCCGGTCTTTACAGTCGACCTCGTGTCCGATCCAAGATCCCAGCGCGGCCGCCGCCGCAGCGCGAAACAGCGCATAGCACGAGGCAAAGAAGAGGGTCCCGGGGAAAATCGCGGCCAGGAAAATGACGCTGCCAAACTCAAATGTGCGCGCGTTCCATGTCGAGAGCGTGTGTGAGATGTAGAGGCGCCACAGAAGCGCCTGCTTATTACCATGACCGCCATCGCCAGTACCAGCAGAACTACTATCATTGCTGGTGTTGCTGTATGTTGGAGACGCGGGGTAACCACCTTGTGGCGATGGCGATGGCGATGGCGACGGCGACGACGACGAAGACGTCAAGAGACTCTGTGTTTCGGCCACCATGACGGCAAACAGCGCCGATATATCTATCGCCTTTTTTTTGTGTTTTGCGTCGTTTTTTACGCGGCTACTCCAGGAAATAGGATAAGCGATATCATATCTTCATCTCTCTCTTTCTGCATTCAAGACGACGTGTAGAGAGACAAAAAACCAGACAAACAAAAAATGTCACACGAACAAAGGACGGAAAATAAAAGGGAAGAAGAAACAAAAGAACAGGCCAGATGCCCACATACGTACACCCACGCCCTTTCGGTCGGCGAGAGAGGGGGGGGGGGCGTGACGGTCATGAGACGGGAGGGCCATGGAAATACGGATGTCTGGGCCTTCCGAAGTTCGCACTGGGATTTTTTTTCGCCTCCCCCTCCCCATGTTGGGTGTGTGTGTGGGGAGGACCCCTGGTGCTGATCTTCTCTGTCTCTGCCTCTTTGCCCTGACACTAGACTACCTTGGGGGTAACGTACATGTACCTATCCATCTATCTACATTGTTACGTGCTATATGTACTACATACGTACATATTGCTCCTAGCCAACGTTTCTTTTTGATAAAAGGGGTCCCGCATCGCATCGTTTAGTTTGAAAACGGCGGGCCGAGGCTTAATTTTTCCGTGGGGTACTTTTGGGGACGCTATCTGCCTAAATTAATCTATGGCTTACTCCTGTGCGGGGAGCGGCGCGGTTGAGTTGGGGATGAGGATGCTGGACTGATTTTTTTTTCTCTATCCATATATATGGCTGACGTGAGGACGGATCAAGGGTGGGAGAATGATGGCGGTTTGGTGCTGGTCATTTGCCTGGATTGAGGGTATAGACTCGAGGCCATGGACGTTGTGAGACGTGATGCTATGTATCCATTCGCCCTGTTATTGTATACTATAAATCTGCTTCATTGGGGATGGATTCAGCTGTGTCAAAGATACGAATCATTGGACTTCTGAATACAAGTAGAGTTCTCCACTCTAGATTGGACGAAATCAAGAGTATAGTTGGAAACCTTCTTCACGCAAACTTGTCACAAGTAGTATGGCCAAGTTCGAGGTAACTAGACAGTGTTTGCTTAGTATATAACTAGTAGCACATGTAAGATCCTTTCACTCGAACGAGTATGCCTCGAGCGTGAGAGTAGAAAAGACACATCACAAACATCCCGATTCCTTCGATGAATAACCTTACAACTTCGCACAAAACTCTTGCGGCGGGACAATTCCCCCACTCCTATCCGGCAGCTTTCTAACTGCGACTTCTCTCGTCCTTGCCAGACTTTCCAGCTCATCCAGCCGATTCAGCGTCGCCTTCAGATGCTCTTCGAACCCAGGCTGCTGAACGACTTCCCGAAATGCATTCTGCATGGGCACCGAGTCGGCGCGAACCATGCCGTGCGCATCGATATGCACAACGTTGATGTGGTCAAAAGGATGCACAAAGTCCGCTCGAGTGATGATTTGTCGTGCTTCGTGTAGTGGGATCTCGGGTAGAGTGAATTCGTCGTCATCGGAATCAGGCGAAGGTGTCCTTTCGCGAAGAACAAGAGCACGCGCCAGAATAATCGCTGCAGCACAGTATTTCTGCTGCTCTTCCACATCATCATCCATAGAGTCGCCTAGAATCCAGCAGTTGTTGAGAAACCAGGACTTTTCTCTTCGATTGATTTGGCGGCACGTCTCGAGCATATCCTGTGATTTTGCGACTTGATTCAAGAAGATGAGGCGACCACCGACCTTGGCGAAGACCTCGTCGAGTACGCTGCGTGGTGTGTCCTCGTTGTGATAGCGAGCTCGGTATTGCTTGAGTGCTTGGGTGACAACGTCTTTGCGCACGTCTCGAATGCTCATGACACCCATGTTGGTTGCATGTGGTGTGAGGCGCTCCAGTGTCCAGAACTCGTCCGATGTAAAGACAGTTGTGACCAGCTCATTGCCAGCCCAGATCTCGGCCCGCTGCTGCAGGATTTCCAACAGATGTCTGCCTGGGCCATCGTCCTTGAACAAGTGGATGTTGTTGATGATCATGAGCAACGGTTTCCCACGCCGCTTTCTCATCGACAAAGCCACCTTCTCCAACTGGTTGAGTGCCCTTTCGATATCCAGGAGCGGCGAGCTATCCCTCGGGCCTCGGATACTGAACAAACCTCCAATATAATCTTCGTGGAACTCGTAGTCGATAGCTTTACCAAGCCGTGTCCGGAATACTTCCAAATCGTTGTGAGCCTCGAGCATAGCAATGCCGTCGCCGTTGACCTTTCTCATAGCCTCAAGCAGCAGCGCTCGCTTGCCAGTACCCCGCTCACCAATGATGAGGTAGTATCTTCCTCTTGCTTTCCCACTGACAATGTTGTCAACCTCTTGCTGCTCGACTCTTGGAACCCAGTATTCCCTTTCCACAATCTCGCGTATCTTGTCTGATTCCGTGCCATATGCAACGCGGCCCAGAGCAACTCGTTCCTGAGAACTATAGCCTGTGTCAAAGGCATTTTCAATCTTCTTTGCCACGGTTCTCTTGTAGAACAGGCTGTAAGCGTAGCCGCCTAGGCCTAGTCCGAACAGCGATATCAGAGCAACGGTACTTCCTTCGAGGACGCTCCGGGCAAACTTGCTGCGTTCATCCTTGGTCTCGTCGTGCGCTCCGTCTTTGTTTGACTTGCCATTGAGCACATTGTTGGCCAAGGGTTGTAGAAAGAAGGGAGTGGATCGAAAGCGGGGGTGTCTGCCAATGGGGAGGACCAGCCATCCTGGGGATATCAGCTGCTGGTTATAATGTTTTTATACAGAGCTGCTCACCGCGTCTAGCACGTTGCAGGGAGCGCCTCATTCGTCCGGTAGAAGAGTATCGGACGCCGCATGTAACAATTGCCAGAAATCACGCGTCGTGCAGACAAGAGCACGTCCAAAGAGACACGTCTTGGCTAGGCGCTCGACGTGCCGCATAACCGAGCATCTCGAGCACAATAGCGATAAGCAGGGCATTCCCATGTGTCAAAGACCATGGCCATACGACTGGATGGCTGTAGAGAGTATCAAGAGAAACGTCATACACGGTACTCAGACGCGGTGTCTGCTGATCACGCGTCAAACGGCAATCCAGGGTTCGCGCTAGGGAAATGGGCAGCCCGTTGCAGCCCGTTTTGAACATCTGTGGCGGGAACGGTACCACAAGGCACGGCAGTTAGTTTCTGCAAGATGCAACAGTATGCTAGTGGCAGGTATTCGATAGTATGGTATAGTTTGTTTTTCTATGTATAGAATTGTGTTCTTCTTCACGCTACGCTAGTCCGTGTTACGTATTGCTCAGTATGTAACTTGAATGCACAATTCATAGTAACGATAATAGGTAATCTACAACGTGAACTCCGTACTATGCTTCGGGCTTGAAATGACGTAGTCATGGAAATCACGCTCGAGCGTTTATTGCTGATGCGATACTAGGGTTGTATTGAGAAACGATATAGCTATCAACCATCTCCCAGTCTACAGTCCGTATCCCCTCAGCCATCTCAACTCCCTTGCCTGGTGTTCCAGCGCCCTCCGCATCTCAGCGCTGTACTCCCTCTCCCTCACCTTCTCCCCAGCATCAACACCCTGCTCCTCCAACGCATCTTCAAATACATCTCTTTCAAACAAGGGGTCACTTCCAAAACCCAACATGCCCAGCTTACCATCTCCAGTCCACAAGACCAGATTATCAAGGCCAAGTGCTTCGTTTGACGAAAGAGAGGGACGAGAAAGCAGAGATGGGTTAATGGTTGGCAGAATCTTTTGGACAATGTCACCCCAGCCGGCTTCTGTATCTGGCTGTGCGCTGACAAGTTGAGTATGGTGTGCAGGATCAGAGGGGGAGCGTTGGAAATCGTTAAGGTTGAAGTGGCGGACCGGCGTCGAGCCATCACGCTCGACCCACTTCACATTGCCGTCACCGTCTGAGAAGACGAGTCGCGTACCGTGCGATGCAACAGAAAGCAACTTTGAGCTACTGGCCGTCTGCCTGTTTTGATAATACGCCCTTCTGTTGCTTGTTGTGCGGCTGTCGCTAGAGTTGATTGATAGTGACGGCTCGCTCGAGAGGCCGTATAGCTCAAGCGAGCCTTTGCCTTTATATTCACCTGCTGCAATCAGGGTATGGCCCGGAAGAGACTTGACCTCGCGTAGCGATGCAGGTAAGGAATTTGCTCGTCCAAGGCGAAGTTCTTGCGGCACAAATGGATAGGGTATTGCTGTAACGCAGGAAAGGCGGGCACCAGAGTGGACAGTGCCGCGAAGCCGGGGAAAATATCTGCGGTCAAAGTTGAGCATACTGGTGAAGCGACCGCCCACCCAGATGTCTCCGTTGCCGTCCCACTCGCGCGCTGTAGGTAGATGCAGAATTGACAGTGCACCTGGCTGTGAGAGGGAGACATGACCGCCAAAGTCGCCTGTCTCGAGGCGTGAGAAGAAGTATCAGTTGCGCCAGCAATGAGCTCACATCGAACTAGGGACGCGGCTTGGGGAGGCTTTCGAGTATCATGGAGATGCAAGGTCCAGTTTGTTCCGACCGTGAGCGGTGTCTGGTGGTGAGCTTCGGATAGAGCAGTGATGGGAAAAGGATACGGAGTCCTCGAGACAACTTGCAGGGTATTGAGATCGACTTCGTTCAAAATGTTCTGGATAGCAAAGAATCCCTTGTTGAGCTTACTATCGATGCTTACACACTCGACAGCGCCTGTCTCTGTCATGATAGCCTGGCTTTGGGCGATTCTAGTATCAAGGTCCAAGTCGGAACCCTTGCATGGGAGCAGGCCAATATCACTCTTGGCTATGACTTTGCCCTGGCGGTCGCTGCTTGCAGAGGCGTCCCATATACATATGCTGCCATTGTCGAGTGGTGCAACAAGCTTGTCTGCCAGCCCATCGCTGTCAAACAGTATCCCAGCACCTGTAGCATCTCTCCTGACAGGGCCATCCTCTTGACTTCCATTACCCGCGTCTTGGAACCAGCTGATGTTCTGCTCTGCGTGCCTTTGTATAAAGTCCTGGTACCAGTTGACTTTCTCCTCAGGGTAGCTTGGGTCCCAGTTGGCGAGCAACGCCTGCCTCCTCTTTTCCTTGTCACTCTGTTGCTGTGCCTCAGCGCTGGATTCATTGGCATTGTGCGACGAGGTATCAAATGCATTTGAGAGCGTGTCGGCAGCGCGGATCAACTCAGCCAGTCGCGGGTCAATGTCCGCCGATAACTCGAGACGTCGGCGCCGGCGCTCAGCAGCGGAGTAGGAAAAGCATAGAGACTTCCAGAGACTGTTGTCCCGGCAGAGGCCAAGGAAGCGTCGGGACACGAGCTGGAGGTTGGCAATCTCAAAGGGTTCGAGATCTGGAGGAATGGATGGTCAGAGTGGGGCACGCCGCTGGTGTATGTATCTCTGGGGACTTACATGAGATGATCTGGAGCACCAGTTCATCGGGCAGACGTTCCATTGTCACTGAAGCGTGCTGGGTTATACAATAGCTTGGAGTGCGACATGAGGTGTGAGGAGAGCCAGCGACTGGCGAGTAATAGTGGATGCGACGCGGTTATCTGGCAGTCTCGTTGAGTGCCCTTGGAGGGCGGGAGGGCTGACGACAGGACCCGAACAACATGACTCGCTCGCCCCCATTATCCCCGGATCCACCCACACCGCCATCCTTCACCTGCACTCCAGACCTGTCACATCACGTGTGTGATATCGGGGAAAAGGTAGTTATACTATGCAGTAGGTAATGGTATCTTCGTTACTATGTTTGGATCTGGAGACCCCGATTATCATGTGTGTGCACCCTCTCCTTACACCTGGTATATCCCCTACTATCTACAAAAAGCAACCGAAATCATTATGCTGCAACGTCTTGAGCATTAACAATTCTTTATATCAAAACGCCGAATGTAATGCATGTATCTATCGCTGCTCCTGCGGTTGTGCATGCTCAACTGGGGCCGTCACGGTTGGCGCCCCTGTCGCTGATGGTGATTCTCCGTGTCCAGCGTCCAGCTCTCTTTTCCTGTTGGGAACTGACGCTATGCTTGTATCTGCTAGTTCGCTCATTTCTGGACAACTGTACCGTTCGAAATGTTGCCCTGGCGAGTACTGGGGTGGCACGCTGCCCCAAGTGTTTCGGTCCGGATGGAGGTTGCCACCGCCGATGCCGACAGCATCTGGTGTCTGTGGCGTGCTGTAGCCAGGCTTGAATCCGTCGCCTGATGCCAGCTCGGCATGACCTAGAATGGTCGAAATCGGTCGCCCAGGGCCTACCGGGTTTCCATCTATCTCTGCAGTAGGAGGCCCAGAGTTACGGAAAACTTGCTCTCTACTCAGTTTGGCGGCGGCACCGCCTGCAAGATTTGTGCTGTCCTCGTCGACAGTCGCGGTTTCGTGATAAGGGTTAGGGTTTCGCTGTCGCCTTCGTAGCAACCAAAACATCAATCCAATGAAAGCGAGTCCAAGAGGAATGCCTACGGCGCAGCCAACAATCACGCCGAGATTAGAGCCAGATCCACCGCCTTTGCTGCCATCATTGGCCTGAGTAGTGACAACCGACGTAGGTGTAACGAGAATCGTGATTGGCACACTGACGATGCCTGTAGGACCTGATGAAGCACTGAAGAACACCGATGTAAAGGGCGTAGTAGCCGAATCCGATTGTCTTGTTGCGGTTGAATCACGGGATGCTGAGGATGACAGAGAATCAGATGATGCTGATGGATTCGAGGGCAGTGGAGAATTGAGCGATGATTGAGCACCAGACTGGGGCGAGGGTGTTAGCGATGCAGAAGGTTGGTTTCCAGAGCCACCTCCCGTTGCTTGGCCAGTAATGCTCGCTAGATTTGGTACGGTCGACGCTGTCATGGAGCCAATGGTGGCATATACGGCTGGGTTCTGCAGGGCGAAGAAGGGTCGCGGTACTGGGGATTCCTGGCAGCAATTCACATGCGTAGCATCTGCATTGCAACACCACTGGTTGCCGTGGTTTGAGCATTTTGTTATCGACTCACCGCCGGCAGCTTTAAGACCTAGAACTGATGAGCTATACTCAGAGTACTCAGCTAACAATCTTACCATAGGTACATAGGTTAGATGGACAACCATCGGACTTCCAGTCCTTGTCTGTACAGCTGTATCTGCCGTAGAGATTGTTGGCAGGATAGTGACAAAGGCCGTTGTCAAGACATTGCCAATTCTGCGGACAACAGGCCGAACCTTTTGCAGAGGAGCAGGGTTTCTCTGTATCTGGAGCCTTGTCACCATTGGGATAGTCTGCTATCAATTAGCTACCGCGCACTTAGAAGACTTGAGAAGAGCTTACAGCACTGCTGGGCCATGGACTGTGTCGCGAGAGCAGCGGCAGCAGCGACAGCAGCCGCGCGCCACCATGCCAGGGAAAAAGACATGTTCGGCTGGCTCAGCGCTGGGATCGAGAAATGCCAAACTTGGTGGTACTGAGACGGGTGGGAAGAACCTTAGGTAAAGTGAAGGGTGAGGACGCTTTCACCAGGGGAACAGAGATGCATCACGTTAGGAAGCAGACAGAGATGAGCCCGGCTACACGACCAGAGCACAAAGCTTTGGCAATGGCGTTTGCGAGACAGGGTCACGTAGCACACGAGAGCCTGATCTAGCTATCCTTAGCCCATGGAGCAAATTAACACACGGTCCCTGGTAATGACGCCGATGGGTTGGTCCATACACGCCCTATGATCGTCAAGTATTAGTTGGTCAATTGGAAAAACGCTGACGGCCACAGTGAAGTCATCAAAGTATACCTTGTCCATTGCACATGCACTAGGCTAGGGCTGGTTCGTGTTCGTTCCCGCTCTCACTCTCACTCTTACTCTCACTTTCACTTTTGACGATGGCCCAGCTCAAATAGTCCCAAGCTGCCGCTCTATAGCAGTCTAAGTTCTCAAAATAGATGCACTGCCGACTTTTGGCTCCAGGTGGTATCGCTGCCACTTCGATGTCGTGTGCCATGACTTGACGCAGCCATACGAGTGATCTTCGAACCGGTCGCAAACGAGCAAACAGCATGGTCTCAAATTTCAAAAACCGGCTTTGAGGGTACTTTGCTGTAGCCGGTAGATGCCCTGCAAATTCTATGCAGTTATCCGACTCTTATATGCGTCCGTTATACCCAATTGATTGCCATGTCGTCTCTCGCTCCGCGGCCCCTCTTGCTTGGTGGCCCCGCGAGAGAACTATGACGGAAAAGTAACGGCCAGTGATGAGGTCACAGCAGTTTGGGCAACAAATAACACCTGGGAGAAACATGTATGATGCTGATGGTTGGCTGCTCATCATCGGACGGCGGTTCTGAGTGTGTAGGTGCGATGTGTAACCGAAGGAAGCTGGTGGCTCTCCAGCCCCTCTTCGCTCCCCGCCGCTAACTCATCCCCATCACACTCAGCCTCGCTTTATCGACACCCGGCCTATCTCCCCTGTCTCACGGCTCGTCTTTTTGCACTTCTCCCACCCATGTCATGGCTCAGCGTGTTATCTAGTGCTTTTTATAGCCCAGATACATGATCTTGTGAGCCGAGAGCAACCAGTTTGACATGCTTTCACCGTTCATATCCTACGTCGCAAATCTGTGTCGGCATAACTGTGTACCACAGAGTACACAGGGACTGAACGAGGCTCCAGTGCCGCGTTGCGCCACCAAACTCAACTACGATATCAACCCTTTTGATTTATACAGCAGAGCACAATCCACATGTGTACCCATCTCGGCACAACTACTTATTCACCAGCTCCATTTAGCATCAGACTAGCACTAGAATACCCTTGGTGCTGGTGCATCTCGTGTCCGTCCAGATACTTCACCACTCATATTGCTCCAAACTCTTCATACCATGCTCTCATTGATCAAGTCTTACCCGAGATGCGGCCGTCGGGGTCTGTGCCCACCCCAGGGACATTCCACTGTGTCCATCATTGCCTTCCAAGGAAACGGAAAAAGCCCTTGAGACTTCATTTCATGGGGGTTGCCACGTGTGTAATGAGCTCCAGATGCTGTGGTATTTTAGAATCGTGCCGCTTCGGTTTTCGTCGCTTTTGGCTAAGGCCACAAACGGCTTCTGTCAGTTTTTTGCAAGTTGATTGGACCTAGACTTGCTACGGTACTGCTTACAAGCCCAGTTTGCCGAAATATCGGGTTACTCTTCGTGGAAAAATAAGGGTGCCATCCATTTCTTGAAAGAAGTAGCACTGCCCCAATCATCTCCAAGCATTCTCAGTCATGCACTTTGAAGGTGCAATATGCACGATTCTCTATCTAGTCTTGTTTGCATAATCTACATATATTGAAGTATTCAGTTATTGCTGACAACTTTAGATATAAGACTTCCATCGCGATAGAATTGCCTCGGATGCTAAGAAAACAAGAGAGTGATGTAGGGCACTATCGCATTGCAAAAAGCAGCCAACCAATATTCCGAACCCGACTCGAAAAGGCCAAATACGAGGTTTGCATTATTGAGTCACAAGGAGCATTTTGCTATTAGTTTCCGAAAGTGTAAAGCATGTTTGCTACAACTAGTTCTCTGCTAGATCAATCTTCTCCAACGCCTTCTCATTTTCACCTCCAAGCAAGAACCCTAATGTTCTCATATTCCCGTACTACAGCAATCTTGAAATAGGCTTTCATTCCCGCCTTAATTCATGGACCAAAACCTTCACCTGCTCAACCATTTTCCGACGCGAGGATGACACGTAATTCCGTCATTAGATTTGGCATGATTACGTCGTAGCGCACGTTCTTCTAGAACGTCAATCACCATGCTTATTTGAATGATATGTGGGTAGTCTATAAGCCACGAACGTGAAAGAAACCAATGATAGTGGTGCGTTTGCTGCAGTAGGGTAGAGTAGATTTACTTCACGGACACGCTCTCGCTAACATAGCTGTGCTGCCAGTTCGCAACAAGTAAATGACGGGACGTTGGGGCTGGGCCGAAATGCTACGCAAATCTGGAACGAGTTTGCAAATCCAGATATTTTATTTAGAGATGAGAACGACCTTTAAAGAGTTGGCGATAAGAGTTGGCGATTGGAGCTGTGTCCAGATTGTGCGTTCTATCCCTATAGATACTGTTCCGTGGAGAAACGGCTCTCGTTGACAGGAGTGGACTTGCAGGGTTGGGAAAAGTTTGACCGCTCTAACGAGTAGACCTCCACACCGTCTTGCCTCTCTATTAGAGCATGAAGGAAAAAATTTCCAGGATACGCTTCCAGCGCAATCAGCACGGATGGGCCATTAGAAGTTGCTGTGGAGGGCAGTGCTGGGCGTGACGTGCTCTCATTAAGATCATTGCTCTGAGCATCAACATCGATCCGAACCGCATGCCAATATAGGGCAATGAAGAAGGCGGGGAAGCTGTGTCACGTTAAACGACCGGTAGGTGCATCATGGTATTTGGAGTATGATATCCTCTTACTATCACTGCGGACGTCGTCTAAGAATTGCTCGAATAGCATTCGTACACGAAATATCATCGGGTACAAATCCCGATTAGGGTCTGTGGCGACGACTTGAATGGGCATGTGAGCTATAAAGCACACGTATAATTAATGAGCAATTATGTGTTTCTTTTGTACACGACCTCTTCTGAAAAGGTTCTTTTTTTTTCGATTCTTTGCTTGTTCCACCCAGTGGTCGTCATCGTTCAATGCCGGAAAAACATGAGGTATGGATGACCTTGCATCGAAATATGAAAACAAAACATGTAAGTGCTGGTAGCCCGATCACAAAGGACCCCTTTCCATGTCTTGCAGTGTGTCTCGTGCACTGCCGCCCTCAGACCCTTCATTTGATGCAGCTTTCTTTTCCTCGAGGCTCTTTTCCTTCTTTTCTACGGCTGGTGGAATCTGCGCAACCCAGAACTTGGGGTACTGTCGCTGCACGTTCATCAGAAGCACAGCGCTCACCAACACTACAGCTGAGCTAAGTAGCAACACCGGTAGATAATACCACCGGAGAGCCCAGATATGCTGATCAACGCAGGGAAGTAACGCTGTTGCACCCGCTGGCGGATGTGTTGTCTTCGTTAGATGCATTACTACTAATGCAATGGCTGTTGCGAGTGAAGCTGCGAGCCATTGAAGAGGAGGAAAGGGCTCTTCTTCAAGGTTAAATTGGAATATCGTGGCGATAATAACGCCGACGAGACCGCTGAAGAAGTGGCCAAAGACTAGAGAGCGTGGCTGGGCGAGTGGAACGTCGATGGCGCCGTAGCAAAGAATTGCTGAGGCACCCTATCATCAAATGCGGTCAGCCCCTTTCTTTACTTTATGTTTGCAGAGTTCGAACCGGACAAAACAAAATAAGCAAAGCATGACCTACAAATGAAGCAACAATAGGTGGTGTAGCACGACTTTTGAAGTAATCCGTATGACCAAAGATAGCCAGAATAGTGCTCAGTCCGCAAAAAGCGCCGATGAAACCCCACAAACAGACCATCCATGTGCGGGATGGTGGTAGAGTTTTTGAGCGGTACCCGAGCCAATGGCTAACGGGTGATGGGAGACGTGCCAGAAAGCGTTGGATGGCTCGCTCGACAGGAACAAGGGGATCCCATATTGGCATTGTGAAGAGAGGATACAGCTTCCCGAGAGAAGATCCGGTGCAGCAAAGGCGGAGAGGTTGTTGCGGAGGTGGCGGTGAGACTACAACCACAAGCACAAATCTCGACGGGTTTGGAGGCGTTCAAGAAGCAAGCGTGATGTAGTAGAGCCAAGCAACGATGGAGACGGAAGGAAGAAAAGCTTCTCACAGAGTACGGGACGCGTTAAATCAGATCCGCAAGAAGGCAACAAACATCCGTAACAGGGGAAAAACGTCACCAATGCACCCCAGACTTGTCGCGCGTGGCCGTCCCATTTTATGATGCCGCTAACCAGATCTTACCCGCGGCTCCGCATCGCGTCATGAGGTTTGGGGTCATCTCACATCGAATGGTGCTCTTACTAATTGTTAGAATAGCATTATATGGCACACAGCGAGTTCGTTTAAAGGCGCAAAGAGATCTTCTACAACAAATTGATATTCAATAGATTTGTAGACATTAACAACAAGGGTTGACTTGATACAGCAGCGTGCCTAATGCGCTGAGCCACTAGATGATGACCGGTGATGCAGAGAGATCAGGACGCTAATTAGCTAATATCCCGAACTTGATCCACGTTTCGCACGAAGATCGCCGAAGTACGGCCTTTGCTACTTAGATGGCCTATCTTTTGGTTGCGATCGCTCAATGAAGAGTATCTCTTAGAAAGACATGCTCTTTGCTACGAAAGCACATATCTGCTTGTACACGTAGATGCAACCCTATGGAATGATTCTTTTTTGCCTTCGCAAGCTTATCTGGTGGACTTCCTGGGCAAGACGATTTTGAAATCCTCTTCACGGTCCATAAGAGCCATCATATCAGTTCTACCACATCATTGTAGCTAAGTCCTCAAATGCTCGAGCGCCGTTGAGGTGGAGAATCTCGTATCTTATGCTAGGGCTATCAAATTGGCTTTAATTTCCCATTACATTATAGTCCCGGCATTCAACGGAAGTGATCATGGATATATTGTTATAATCTGTAGCTATTGCGAAGATAACGATTTCAAACATGTCCAAACATAAAATATATCCGCCCGCATACTAAAGACGCTCGATAACTAAATTAAAGGCGCTAAGATGTTTGCCCTGCTTCCTGGTAAGCTAACATCCTACCATGTAGCCTAAACATTTCAGCTCATATTAATGGTATAGCGCATGACTATACTTTACCAGGCTAATGTCTAATTTCGCTCAGGTAGGATGGGACTTTGGCTGCTTACCCTAAAGTTTGGTAGTCTCATAATTTTCAAAAAAGTTTCATCACGAATCATGAGATGAGGACACTATTTTTGAGGTACTCACTAATAATTAGATTTTGGCAACCGAAAGGATTACTGAGCACTGTTATAAGAAAAAAGCAAGTCTACGGTCTATATCCTTCTACTCCTACATATTACCCTCCATTAACATCTCCCTGGAACGAATACTGCTCTAGATATGTGTGATTAAGTGTGGACAGAAGTGCAGCCGAAGTTAGCAACACCCTAAAATGCCATCATTAGTAAATACAACTTCAAAGTTATGTAGGGGCTGTCTTACCTGCTGCTTGGTGGTACCACAGCAAACAGTCTCCTGCGAGCAGGTCTTTTTCAAGACGTCGACGGGAACAAGGTTGACAATCTTGAGCTCTTGGCACTGTCCAAGGAGACCCTTGAGGTCAGCAATGTCGGCGTTGATCGGGAGAGTTCCCTTTCCAGTCAATTTCTCGGTGGTCTGGGTGTTGCAGCAGTAGACCTGGCTGTTCTTGCCACAGCTAGAATCCTTGTTGAACATTTGCTTGGGTGCGTCCTTGCTGGTGTCCTTGCTCACGTCCTTGCTGGCGTCTGGCTGGTTCTGGCGGGCTACGTGCGCAGGACCGGCAACAGAGAGGGCTGCGAGAGCGAGGACGAGGAACTTGGTGTACATGTTGATTGGTTTTTGGTGGTTTGTTAATGGAATGGAAGAGAGGTTGGAGATGTATTCGTGGTATTTATTGAGATGTGGAGATCGTGCTTGTTGTTATCGCTGTTGTCGATAGGACAGTGGGATGATGATGATGGAATGATTGAACTTGGAGGTCAGAGCACGTGGTACTTATACATGGCAGGAAGAGTAGTATTTACTGAAGATAACTAGGAAATACTGATTAGCAAGGCTCCACCACCCTGCGAAAGCACTGATCCTGCAAGAACATCATAGCGATATTTGTTGAGGACATTGGCTCTACGGCAAATATCCTGATGATCTGTGCAGTATGCAAATCAAGGTTTTTTTGCCGTCGTAATCTCGTACGCAAATGGTTGAGGCGACACTAGAGTCGGGTAACGGTGCGGGAGAACTGTATCCATGCTTATCTCTATTTCAATCTGTTTGCTCCATGTAATAGTTGGAATGGTCATCGAGTAACGTACGTGTTCAGCTAGCATCCAAATTTGTTTTAAAGTATTATTTGGTCAAGAACACCCCGAGTGACTTTTGTTCACAAAGTTGCTATGGTAGGTTAATCGTGATCTTCGCTGGCTAGCATGGAATCTACGATCTGTTCTGGCACTTCCAAGCCTATACCCATTTTGGACTACTGTGTATAACACTAGCCACCGGCTCACCTATCAACTCATCTTGCACCGCACCATGATTGCTTTTCCTTTTAATTACTTTTGCTGTTTGCCGTCCGGGCCATGGCAAGATCCATCACACCGTGATAAATGATTAGCGGTTCAGGCCCTGAACCTGTACTTGTTCTTTACGCACACATGTCGGATAATTACCCCATCTGGCCTGACGCGCAGCCTTATAAAAACGCTCCACCACGTCATAACAGAACAACAAAATACTCAACATGATATTGGCACTAACCGTTATTAACTGTTGAGGCGGTAAACAACGTGTACAAGACGTTAGGCTCACAGGTATCACTCTTGCAGTAGTTTGCCCATGGAGTTAGGGTAATCCTAGAACCACATTCTGTACTAGTCCGTACCCTGCCAGCCCTGCCAGCCCTGCTCTACCGATCGGGACTGATGCGCGCTGAGCCGATGCCCAACACCCTATTGCTGCCCTACTGCTATTGTGGAGCTATCACATCTTCAACTTCAGATCATAAGAGACTGTTGGATGCAAAACGGTGCCCGGACAGATGTTGAGCGATATTATATTAAAACAAGTCAACTGCAACCACACTGCATTCAACGTAGCACTCCCATCGTCGATCCGATTCAGAACTAGATCGGAATGTTAGGCCGCGTGAGAGATATCCATGTTATCTACACCGCAAAGATGCTGTGCGGATCTTCTGTCAAAATTCCGGCTCAAAATGCGACCCAATGAGATCTTACACCGGCCACCTTGACATACACCGGATGATTCGTATGAAACCACAACTTAGGTACTGGGAGCGCTGGAGCGACCTAATTGCTGCTAGAAAGTTTTCTCCGCAGATACCTGCGGGACTTTTTCGGTACGAAGGGAAAACAATGTCTCGAATTCTTAGTACGTGGTACACCGAACGAGGAATACAAATCTATCTGAGTTTCGAAAGTCTTCATGACAGCTGGTTCTTACTGCTATACATGCTGCACGGTATGGTTTTCTCCGGCACTCTCTCATGGATACTATAAGCTGCCTGGCACTCAGCATCTGCAAAGATAGTTGTAACATATATCTATTATCGAAGCTCTTCAAGTTACGTTGTCGTTAGATTTCGCCGATACTGTAAGCTGCTACCGTATCATCCGATCTGTATCGACACATCTTAAACACAAATGTGTGTCTCCTGATCTTGAGACATACCACAGCAACTCGTTTACGAAACACATGATGGAGAAGCTGTGTAATGTTGCTGAAGTATATATCACTGCTCAATACAGTGTTAACAAGGCGATCGTCGTTCTGCACTTTAATATGTAGGGCTTGGCGCTATGTTTCAATTGAGAAGAAACGTAAGAGCAACCCTTACGGTACGGAGGGTAAAACTACACAGTTGCGACGGGTTGAAATAAGTAGTAAGATCTTATACTGATATACTGCGAAGTCAGCTTTACGAGGCTGTGCATGTGGCTGTGCTTGGCTACTACACCGAGTGTTTGGTGCCGCACCGCTTTACATACTACTCATCTCTACGACCGCATTTCCCTCAAGGACTCACGTCAGACCGATGCACATGTAAGGAGGATGACCATGTGTTGACTTGTAACACAAGCTGAGGACATCGGTTGTGCCAATATTTAGCCAATGGTCTGAAGAATATAGCCGCCTGGAGGCCGGGAATAAGGGCAGTCTAACGCACGAGCTTACCCAGCCCTATAGGCCACACAATGCAGGATGTAGATACCTTTTTTGGCTGCTACTGACTACTAAAGACTTGCTAGCTTTTCAGACACGAAATGCGTGCCTTCTCATAAATATAGAGTGACTACCACAATGTTCACGTTATCTGCAGCGGTCTAAACTTGATCATTCTTCGCCCCTTCCACAACGTAGTCAAATGCAAAATTGAAATTGGGGGCCTGAAGCCCCACACCTTTGCTCTGAGACACGGTGAGCAGCGCTCATTTCAGGCGTAAATGACCTGCACGCATCTGTGGGTAACCAATGAGGCTCTCATGTGTCTTCTCAGCTACTCTTTGTGGGACACACTATCTAGCACATCGGTTTATAGCGCCGAGAATAAATAGTGTTGAGCGCCTGCTATGTGTACTTGTAAGCATCAGTTTGACAAGTACTCGAATGGAGCATAACGAGCCATCAGCGCGCCCACTTCTCAGCACCAGAGGTACCGGACCTGGCGAAGGGGTAGAGCGCACCAGTCAGGTCGGGTCGCTTCTTGTAAGCAGTACAACATCAAATGCAACGCAAAATCCCGACGGTACCGAGAAAATGAAAAGCAGTAAGTCTGCCCATCCAGCCAGGAAACCAATCACCAGGAATACCAGCTCACATTGGCCTAGACTCGAACAATGGTGGCAAGACCTTCAAACACATTTGGGGCTAGAGCTGGACAATCGAGACATTGAGTCTTGTCGTTTCAATTCTTGGGCTTGCCGGACTCATCGCGACGCTCTTAGTCCATCAAAGCAAACCCTTACCTCAATGGCCTCAACTAGTCACCATCAACTCGATTATATCGTTGTTTTCCTTACTCATAAGAACTTGCGTCGGCGCGGTCCTGACTGAAGGTAAAATCTAATTCCTGAGTTACGGAGCGCACAATCTGACACAGCTGGCAGGTATTGGCCAATGTAAATGGAACTGGTATCGAAAGTCCAAAAGATTGGATCATATCGAACGATTGGATTCAGCTAGTCATGGTTCCTGGGGTTCGCTCAATCTCTTATATTACTCGAGGCCAACACAAATGTAGTATGTGTTCCCCATTCTGCACTGGGTTGGATGAAATTAACCTTTGTAAGCTATCTTGCTGCAATCGGCGCAGTGATCACAATCATGTCCTCCCTTGTCGGTTTCTTTTCGCAACAGCTCGTACAATTTCAGGATTGTCTACAGAAAGATCCAACCGCATTTGTCAATATATTGAGGACCAACTCTTACAGCCGGATAGGAGGTTGGGTTCAGAGCAACGTACCCACTGAGTTCGCACCAATGTCGGCGGCCATTAGCATCGGCCTACTCCAACCCACTGGCGATTTGACAAACTTGCTTTCCTCGGGCTGTAGCAGTGGCAATTGCACTTTCTCAGATGCTGGTGCATCCCTCTCCACTTTGGCATTCAGTCACTCCTGCACCGACATCACCTCGAATATTCGTATCGTTAACGAGACCCAGACAGGTCAGGAAAACACTACTACTGCATACCTGGCACTTGAATTTGACACTAACCAAACCTTGGAGTGGAGTCGAGATATTGGTACGGAGCCTGTCCTTCGTTCATGGATCCCATCCACCCAAATGGAGTCCTTTATCGTGTACTTTCTCTTCAGGCCTCCCGAGCTTAAAACAGACTAGAGAGCAGTAAATTGTTCGTTATTCCCAACCGTGAACACCTATGCAGCCAGTATCAATGATGCGAAATTGGAAGAGCAGCCGTTAGACCGTGTTAACCTCCAATCGATACAGGGGCAATTTCAGGAACCTCCTACGCCTGATTACAACCTCACTCAAATAAAGTGGGATTGGTCTCATGGGATGATCACAAACTACACCTTACGAAATGGCAAAAGGGAATTGTGTGAGGGCTCCGACAGCGAGGCACCTGGAACGTTCAAGTTCATGCAACAAAGCAGCGATGCCACTTACGTCAACGACACTGGCCACACAAATCCAAGTGCGGGATGGAAGTGGTCATATTTCCCAATGGACTGCGTTTGGATTGTTCATAGGTTTGCGTACCAGACTATAATCCAATCCTTGGAAGCGGTGTTTGATCAGAAGAACCTCACATTGAGCCGCCGTCTCGGAGTGAACGGCCCTGTTCATTTGAGTGTTTTCTATGAGGAAGGCAATATAACTCTCGACACCATCGACAAGCGAATGAACAACCTCGCAACATCAATTACCTCTGTTATCCGAACGCACGGCGATCGTGATTGGCCAAGCAAACGACCAGAGTGGATGCCTGATGACGCCGAAGGAGAGGTGTGGGTCAACACAACATGTGTCTACGTGCGATGGGGCTGGATCACCTTTCCAGCCGTTGAGATTGTCTTGACTGGCATTTTCCTTGTATTGGTCGCCATTGACAGCCGCGGTATTGAGCCGGATCGACTCTGGAAAAGCTCATTCCTCGCTGCGCTCTTTTGCGAGGTTGAAGTGGATAAGCAACCG
Organism: Curvularia verruculosa; assembly: GCA_036172615.1. Taxonomy (NCBI): domain Eukaryota; kingdom Fungi; phylum Ascomycota; class Dothideomycetes; order Pleosporales; family Pleosporaceae; genus Curvularia; species Curvularia verruculosa. The sequence goes on along the minus strand of JAWDHC010000004.1, from coordinate 43,504 downwards.
GTTGGGAGAGAAGAGATGGAAGCGATGGCAAAGTCAACGAGTGTAAGCCTTGCCGTGACGAGTGAGAGCTTAAAACTTGTTAGATAAGGCGTTGAAATCTTGCAATCTTCCGTTGTACAAATAACGTGCTTGTTGCCGCATCTGGGATACATGGCACTAGTACCCCATTTTGGTTGAGGAAAAGCTCATTGGTTAGGCGTTCATGTGCTTGTGCTTCAAAAGGGCGACCTTTCGGTTGCGCCCTTTTAGCAAATCCTTCTCGGCTCAATGGGGTCTTGGCATCCGCAACCTAGGTGACAAGGCTCCACTTGGAGTTTTTTTGGTCAAATGGTATAAGATGGAGTCTCAGCTGTTAAATCCGATGTCTCAAGTTTACGTAGTGTCTGAAGTTCAGTCATCCTCACAACTCAACCACAATGACCTTGACAGTGCGCGAGGTATCGGATGAAGAGATTCTTCGAGCATGTGAAATAGAAGTTCTAGCCTACAAAGACAGCGCTCTCGGCCCTATCATCGCGCCAGGCCCCTTTCCTCCCAACGGCTTAGAACAGCGATCTCAGCAACTGGCCAAAGAAAGACAGGAAGATCCAACAGCACGTTATATCCAAGCATATGATGAAGCGGTGGGTAAAATGGTTGCGTTCGCAAAATGGCACATCTTCGAAACATCCGCATCGGTAGCTGCTTCCACTCGCCCTTTGGTATTTGGACCTGGCAGAAATGTTGAGGCATGTCAACTGTTTTTTGGTGGCATGGCTGAGAAAAAGAAAGCAATTATAGGCGAAAAGCCGCATATCTGTCAGTAAATTCGTCAGCATGCCAAAAAAAAGCTAATATCAATGTTATGATAGATCTTCACTTGCTTCACACCGACCCCGATTTCCAAGGGCGTGGAGCGGGTAGTCTTCTGCTAGATCGGGTGACAAAGAAAGCAGACGAGCTCGGCTTTCCTGCATATCTGGAGTCTAGCGCTGCGGGCCACCAGTTATACAAGAAGTATGGCTTTGAAGATGTGGAAATATTTCAGGTTGACTTCAGACCTTACGGCGGACCAATGCACGAACAGCCTTTGATGATTAGGCAGCCTGTGAAACCCTAGTCATCCTCACAGTGTAGTGTATAGCTATCCTTTGTAGACAGCTATCACAGGCTAAGCCCTTTGCTGAACTTGCTGGATGTCAAATGTTAATTCAAGACGTTCTCACAATAGAGAGGGGTTATATACATATAAAACGTGCAATGATGGAGCCGGACAAACGTTCATGAACGTAATGTTAGAGTTGGGCTATACTGGCGACCGCCAATGAAGGCCAAGCCAGCATCCAGCAGTGTTGTTAGCAGCCACAAAGGTACAACGTCTTGATATAGATCCCGCAAAGCTTGACAAAGATGTTTCAGCAGATGAAACAAGGCTTGAGTTAGATAGCGGAGGTATGCTAGGCCTCATTCGGACCTGATACATAAAACTAGTCTCTAGTTGATGATGTCTGTAAAGGCAGTTGCGCCAGCTTTGGTCCATCGGTTGCCTTTCGTACGTGCAGTCTTAATCTTGGCTCCCTTGAAGTCGGTGTCACTAGTTTTGCATCGACTTAATCTACATGAATGTAGCGTATATAACAAGGAAGCATGAGCAAACGAATCATAAGAATGTATTGGTATTTTTCTTCTAGTATGTTTACAGTATGCAACACCGGCTATAGCGCCGTCTGCAGATGCATCAGAAGACCTTCATCCCCTACTGCTTCACTTCCTCTCCAAGATGAAGAGAGTCTGAGAATAGCAAGTGTGACAAGAATACAGATTACAGTTATGGCTTTCTGACGGGTGCGCGTTTCTGTGACGAGTGCAGTGCTGCACGAAACGAGTTTGAATAATGAGTTATTGGAAGTTAGAAACTGCGATAAGGGTGAAGGTAGTTCTACATAGTGACGTTGAAGAGTCTTTATCTTGTTATTCAGGGTGACTGAATAGATATTCGAGGGATCGAAAGGATATGAAATATGTGCAAGTAAGATAAGCTACTTCTGACATTGGGGGTTTGAGCAAGCGGGCTGGGATGATGCCGGGGGCCATCGTTGAGATAGGCCCGAGTTGATCTGACATAAGACGGCCCCGGACTTCCGCTTTGAACCCGTCACAGTTACCTAGATCGTAAGAGAGGGGTTGCGAAAGGAAATGATCATGCGTTAAACCCCTAATATGCAAAATGCACTGTCGGAGACAGTGCGGTTGAGCACTGTAACATTTGTAGATTGGAAATCTCACAAACAGGCCGCAGATGAGATATCGACGATAGTTGGACCGCGAGGCACATTGTTAAAAAAATGAGTGTAGCTGCCCTCGGAGCGCTCCCCAGGCAGCGCAACGACTGACACGAGTCCTCTAATCTTGATAACTCTATCATCTGAAGTTCAGTATTTCCCTGGTTTTCTGATTCTACTGTTTAGTTACGCAATAGTCTCTTTGAATCATGAAGTTCGCCATCAAATGGTTAGGAGCTACGATTGGGCTAAGACGAATCGTTTCTCGTGAATGTCGATTTGGTAAGTGTATGGAAAAATTCCATGTAGTTTTAGATAACCAACGAAGTCGCCCCGCACGAACTGCAAATCCGTCGATGCATAATGAACCTAGCGCAAGTACTACTAACTTCTACGTATAGTGTCATCTTATATTCACGATTCGAAGAAAACTGTCTTCATTCACTTGTACTAGAACGTGTCTGACTGAAATGTATAACTAAAGAATAGAAACCGCGCTGTAAACTATAACCCCTGCACGCATCGTATCCTACTTTGGAAAGTGTTAAGTTTCGACGTAACCCAATAACCAACGGAACCACCCGTTCCTAGATTGAATAGGCTGTTGTTTGTCATCAACCCTGGATCACATATTCTTAGAGCTTCTCAAATTTGGAAAGTGAGTGAGCAAAGACACTGCTACTATAATGCTGACTATCACTTCTCCAAGCATGTGATGGAAAATCATGCAAAGCTCTCTGCTATCGACGAATCAGTGACCAAATCCTTTGTCTAGACCACAGCCACAAATACAAAGTGCTTTCTCATTACATTCGATTTTGGTGACCTAGTGGCGGCCCGTGGTTGCGAGTCAAGATCCATTGCAGAACTAGTCGCCCCAAACAAACCAGTGATAACGTATAGATATGCTTCATAGTTATTGCTGAAGTCTGCCAAGTCCGCATGCAGAGAAAGTAAGTTCATATTATATGAGATCGCTTATTACATAAGAGTAAGGTGCGAGGCAATTGTTACTTACTTCCTGTATGCTAACTTGCCTCGAAATTGTGTGAAATTATCCACTAGATTAGCTGAAACCATCCCTTGTCAGACTGTTTTATTGACATGCATGATGATATCGCAAACCAACTAGTTATGGCCTGTTACTGTCACCTTCTCCACGCGTTCGCTCCTTTTCACTTTCGCATCAACATCATGTTTCAGATCTCACATGAACGCATCACTGAAGATCAACTGGCACGGCTGAACTTCAGGGAAACACCCTGAAGCGCATAACCTGTTCTGGCCAGGTGAGATTCAGCCCGTATTTTCATGCCGCAGCGACAGGGTTGAAGTGCCGTGCTACCTCGCGGCCCGACTCTGACAGCACAGGGACAAGAACACATTGGTGCAAAGTGTCACTTGTGCGGGAACTAAGAGAAGTTTAAATCCCCGATTTCAACTCGGACCAGCCGGACTTGTTTCAGGGATCGTTACGGAGACAGATATCAAAATTTCTATTTAACTACCCAGTGAGGCAACCATGGTTCTTTGGCTATCCATTCTTTCACTCACTCAGCTCCAGTTCTCCACATACATTCGTTATTCAGGAGATTTTTGAGTCTTTACCATCATTCTATTTCGCTTGTTTACATCTTGATGATGAAGAACCTGTTTCTCGCCGCTGGCGCGAGCCTCTTTTCAATAACATGTGCTGTTGACACTCTCGTCGATGTTGGTTACGCAAAGTATGAGGGAGCCGTCGTTAGCTCCACTTTGGGAGTATCCGCCTGGAAAGGCATTCAGTACGCGGCGCCACCTATCGGCAATCTACGCTTCGCAGCCCCGCAGGACCCAATCGTTAGCGGTGTGATCAATGCCACCAGGCACGGTGCAACATGCCCACCCAACCGTCCAGATGACTGGACCATAGCCCAAAACTACTCACGCTTCCACATTGCAGAAGACTGTCTCTACTTGAGCGTTTATGCACCATCCGAGGCTACCGTCGACTCCAAACTGCCAGTGGTGGTGTTCTTCCAGGGTGGCGGCTTCCAGTCGCAATCTAGTGCCAACTGGGATCCCACGGAGATCGTAGCAGATGGTCAGGTCGTGTTCGTTCAATTCAGCTACCGTGTGGGACTGTATGGTTTTCTTAACAGCAAAGCCGTCAAAGCAGGAGGAGGCGATGTCAATGCCGGCCTACGCGATCAGATAAAGGTGCTCGAGTGGGTCAAGGAACACATTGATCAGTTTGGTGGCAATCCAGATCATGTTGTTCTTGATGGTGTCAGCGCCGGTGGAGCTTCTGTTGCGCTCATGCTGGCTGCAAATACGGGCAAGAAGCTGTTTGTTGGCGGTATCATGGAGTCCGGACCCTGGGCAACAATGCGAACACCAGAGTTGGGTGAAGAGCAATATGAATGTTTGCTCAAAGACAAGAATTGCGCCAACGCAACTGACGGTCTCTCTTGCTTGCGTGCACTCAGCGAGTCCGCCATCCGCACGTCCAACTGCTGGTTCAATCCCAACATTGATGGCGACCTCTTCACCGATTCGCTTGTGAACCTCTTCGAGCAAGGCAAGTATGCCAAGGTCCCTACAATCATGGGTACTTGTGCGCAAGAAGGCACAAAGGGATCGCCAGACAACTTGAACACTACCGCCGATGCAGTCAAATGGTTGGCAGGCAAGGACCCAAGTCTAAGCAATTCTTCCATCTCCATCCTTGATGACCTTTACATCAACGTAAATGCGCCTACTTTCCCCGGTAAAGGAATCTACTGGCGTCAGGCCGCCGAAGCCATTGGTGATATCGGAAGCCATTGCCCGACACGCAATATCCAGAACGCCATTGCACGCGACGGCGTACCCACATACAATTACAAATATGCGGTGCTAGACCCAAAGAATGAGGCATCCGGTCTGGGTGCATGGCACACGGTCAATGTGTATGCTTTCTGGGGCTTGAAACGTACTGATGGGCAAGAGCCGGCTAGCTACTCCACCACAAATATGCCCATCATCTCGCAGGTACGCAGCTACTGGACGAGCTTCATTCGCAACTTGGATCCCAACACGGATCGGGCCAGCAGTGCTGTGGAATGGACGCCATACAGTGGTGCAGATTCCCGTGAGCGACTTTTCATTCAGACAAACAACACAAGAATGGAGCGCATGAGCGCGGCGCAATCGTTGCGATGCGATGTTACCAAGCCAATGAGCGACAATCTTGGAAAACCGGTTCCAAATGGTGTTGTTACAGAACTTGATAAGAATTTGGCACAGAAGATTGCTAATGCAAGTGAAAGTACGGAGTTGCAGGACAGCAAGAGGTCATCATGTGGTTCGGACGTTGGAGGTGATGGCTGCATATCGCAAACCAACGGCAGGCGCCTTTGAACAAGATCCTTTTCGTAGCACACTGTTTTCTTTTGCACCAGGCTTACTTATAGATTGTTAAATTTGGTTTTGACGCAAAATATCAATATTTCAGACCCGGGCAGAATACGGTCAAGTATCGTTTCGCAAAACATGACGACACTGAATGATTATAGACAGTGTCGAAGGGGAGACAGAGTTAATCACGGCCATTGACCGCTCTGCCTACTAACGCTAGCTACTGTTTCTGCCGACGGCTGTTCTGCTATCCTAGCCAACCTTGTTTTTGTGATTGAACAGTCTGTGCGAGATGGGGTAGTTTGGTAAGCGGCGGATTGCAAAATCGAAGCTCAGAAATCCAAGATTCAAAATTGGTTTACTTAGCATATTGCAAATATTAGTCTTCCCAGACCCTCCCATTACTAGCATGAAAGTCGAGTTGATTCGATGCCTCTTCCCTAGGTCGTGCCAAATACGCAATGCCGCTCGGATGCTCCCCAAACCAAATTTGTGACTCGACACAATGCCCTGTGGGTCGAAAAGCGCGTCGTTCCAACATCACCGTCCAATCCTCATGTTTCCAAGAGAATGGAGATCCCAAACCCAGCAAGCAGCCAATTTTAGCACCTAATACTATGCCCGAGGAGGTATAGTTGATTACCATATCCTGAATCTCAACTGGGAGGGATTGAATAGGTGTAGAGATTGAAGATCTAGCGGAGGCGGTACCCCAGAGGACGTAATCCAGTGCCAAGTCTGATGGAGACCTGGTACCATAATCACCATTGAAGAGGGGCTCTGGGGCAGTGTACTTTACTGAATCTCGACCAGTGACATGGCAAAGCATGATGTGCCTGACTGATAGGATCATGTAATTTACACGCGCTTCTCCAGAGCCCGTATCTCTAAGGGTTTCGATCGTGCCAGTTTCTTTGGATTCAATGTGTTGCTGCACTAGCGACGGTCCATGTCGAATGTCTTCACACATGACAATCCAGATGATTCCAACACGCACAATAGTAGGATCGAACGGTTCCCAGGCAGGCAAGTGTATAGGCCATACATGTGCGCCTTGTGGGTCAGCTGCACCTGTATCTTCACGAACCTCGAAGTCCAGCGTGGAGAGTCGAACAATAGCTCGAGAAAGTACCTTCAAAGTCCTGGAATTGTACCTGTTTCGAAGTATATGCCTCCACTGGTGATGGAAATCCCGCAATAACGAATGGGAAAATGCACGCATTCTGTAATCAACTTCGACCCGTGGTTTCCAGTAAGACATTTCTGGATCGAGTACAAAATCCAAAGGTGCAGGAACAGGTCCACCAAGTGGCTCCATATCGATTAGACTTACGACACGCTCTCGAAGAACATCAAGAGATATCTGACTAGACTTGCTCGCATTTGTGTAGCGCAAGACGTCATTTCGGGTGTCAAAGGTCCAGAGGGTGTGATATAGATCCCCGCGAGCATCTCCAAATGGGTTCGTTGTGTCATATCTTTCCTGGGCACTCCAAATAAATGGAAGATGTTTGTGTAAAGCGTCAACGGTGTCTTCTGTAGAAGGCAATCAGTCTCGTAGGCCTTATTGGAAGCTGGGATGAGATGTCCTCTTGCCTTTTTTGAGGTTAAGTAAGATCTCGGAAAATCGTTTCAGATGTTCTTCATCCCCCTTTCCGGTTGTTCGGCTTCCCAGCAATATACGGTCGTGAAAACTAGCTTGTTGCGTCACAGTCACAGGCGCTGAGATGAGGTAAGCCAGGATATTAATCATGATGTGCGGGTGAGAAGAAAGTAATAGAGGAAGGTAATCATTGATCGGCTTCGGTTCTTGAGCGATAACTCATGCACATGTGGAAATACACGCACGATTTCTGAAGAAATAAGGCAGAGGGCCTGAAGTAAACACGGCGCTAAGCGGCAGGGTGTCTGAGCACGGACACTATCTCCGCAATAAAGCTAGCGTGTGGGTGATGAATACAACCTCATAACATGGTGTAGGGGACCGTCAAATGTGTTTTACAATACAGCAACGTCGAGTGAATTAACGATACACTACCTCACTGTTCCCCAAGTTCGAGAGCACGTGGTGAATTGAGATCATCGAAAATCGACTAAAGAAGGTAGGTGCAAAAGGTGCACAGCTATTTTCGTTCACTCTTTGGATGGAAATTGAGTAAAGAGCTTCCAACGATATGGAGATAGAAATATATAACAATAACACATTCATCTCCCGTTATGGACAGCAACGATGGTATTCAATTGAAACATTACACCTATTAACGATAGTTTGGGGACTAAGGTGGGCAACCGGATATGATAGTCTAGTTGTTTGTCACATAATCATATTGGAACCGATAATAGCTTGGGTATCACAAACAGTAGGATCCTGGTTTCCAGAAAGCATCTCTCTGTCACGCGATCCATGGTCAACGTATACTTGGTAACCATGGTATCCACGCAATTCCATTCTAGACGCCGAATCCGGAAGTGAGTTTGGAGGGACTCTTGCTTTCTAACATTCTCTCAGAGAGTTCAATGCTTCCATAAGAGTACTAGCAGAGGCAAGTGAAGAAAGAAGTTTCGTTCAACATCGAAAAGAGCGAGTACTTCGGTAACCGTGAAATGAAAAATATCTATTGTTCTACATAAAGTCTTCATAGCCGCTTTGGAAACTGTTTTGGCATGATGCTCAAATATTATGCTTTTCTTACATCTTCTTGTAAAACCCACACGTCAACTAATTAAGGAGCCGTAACAGGATAGCCATCCTGTTCGTGATTACCATTCATAGCTTGTTGTGCGGTGGCTTCTTTCAGAGTCTCTACGACAATACGGTACAAGCATCCGGATCGAATCGACTCGTACACCCGTGTATTGTAAAGGCCCATGCTAGGAGTGACACCATCGGGTCTCGCCGCCTCGGCTGAGGCCAATTCAGCCTCGCCTAGGAAGGGGATGCCCAACTCCTTGCGAATGAAGTGGTACATGCGCCGAGAGGCCATGCCAATGTAAGGGGTCGCGTCAGGCGGGCTGTTGTCCGTTTTTCGTCCCTCAATCTCAATAGTGCGCAAGTCCAAAGCCTGGCACACAGCCAGAAGGTGAGCCGAAGCAATCTGGGAGAGTACGTCGACAGCCTCGAGTGTGTAGCGGGCTGAGACGAGGGCCAGAGAGTTGAGGGACTGGTTGCCCATCTCAGCTGTCTGAACATGGGAGCCGACTGGGTTGGCAAGGAATCCTAGCTCTGAGGTCAGGGCAGCAATGACAACATCCAGGCCCTTGAACAGGAAGGAATCGTTGGGGTTGTCAGAGCAGAGGTTAGGAGGCAGCCCCCAGCTAGTAGATGGATTGATCATCTCAGTGCATTGGGTGAAGAGCATGCGGCCAATAGTCTGTAGGCCCTGGCGTAGTTTTTCGACTGCCGAAGTGACTGCGCGAGCCTGAAAGTTGCCGCCATGGTACACACGTCCTGTGTTTGCGTCAATGAGCGGATTATCCGTCACTGAATTGAGCTCGAGGGTGAGCTGGTCGTAGGCGAGGCCAAAGTCTTCCAGCACGGGCCCAATCCACTGGCTGGCGGTACGCAGTGAGTAGCGGTCCTGGCGGAGGGTGGCCTCAACCTGACTGTCGTGTCGGTTGAGTAGTCGGGACCCGCTAAGGAACGCCTTGATGGTGCGAGCACTGTCGACCTGGCCCGGATGCGGTCGTACGCGGGCGATGAAGGGCTCGAAGCTTTCGTCACTGCCCCGCAGCGCCTCGACGCTCATAGCCGTCAGGACCTGCGATAGCGTGGCCAAGTGGACCGACTCATGGGCTGCGAGGGCCGCCACGCCAGCGGATACAGCCGTACCGTTGACAATGGCAAGGCCCTCTTTCGCGTGGAGACGGATGGGGGCAATACCCGCTTCTGCCAGCGCTACGTCACCCCTCTTAACGCTCCGAGTTCCCTCGACATCCCGCGCGCCACTGAAGGCGGTAGCCGATGGCTTGCCTTGCATGAGGGCTCCAATCCATGCGAGTGCACTGAGATCGCCAGACGCTGAAATGCTCCCACGGACGGGTATGCGCGGCACGACATCTTTGTTAAGCAGGCTGCGCAGTGATTCTGCGATGTCGACTCGGATTCCAGAGGCACCACCGGCAAGTGAATTGAGGCGAATAAGCATCGACGCCCTCACCCATGCTTCGGGCATGCAGGTAGCGGCGAGTGGGTCATTGAGTTGGAGAGGAATGCCTTGGTGTTGCTCCTGCTTGCCATCGGCCACGATGCCGCACGTCAGGTGACTGATGAGGCTTTGCTGTACTCGGTCGACGTCGCTAGAGCGGGCGTCGGCGCTGCCACCAAATCCTGTATTGACGCCGTAGATGACTTCGCCCTGGGCAATCTTCTCGGCAATGATCTTGCTGCACGCTTCGACGGCCTCCACGGACTCCGGGGTGAGCTCCACATGGGCCAGCTGTCTCGATACTGCCACGACGTCGGCAATGCTTAGCTCCCCTCCGCTTACGGCTACCATGCCTTTGCCTGGCCACAAGGCATCGCGCCGTTGCGATAGCACCAAGTCCGTGAACGTGCGTGCTGAATTCGACATGTTGATTTAGAAAGCGATGCACGCAGTCAGAAACAAAACAAACTGAGATGCGGTGGATGTAGGTTTGTTGTTGCTGGAACATGGCAGCCCGTGTGCCTTCTTATAGGAGAGCCTTCGGTAACCAAACAGTCGCTTTCACCATGTCCTTCAGCCTTAGTGAGCTATCGAGGGCAACATTCTAACATCCCACTAATCCAGCGAAGGTAAGATTCCCAAAGCGTCGCCTACGCCACGCCCAGCAAGTGCTGCAGTCAGCTCGTCATCGAAGTCTTTCGAAGTGCAACCAGCACCTTCCAAGGCAATTTACTACTTGCCTTTCATACATTCAGTTCACCAAAGTACAGCTTGCATGCAGTTCAATGTACGTAAATGCGCATTGCCATATGCACGTCAGACGCCACGTGCTCCTCTGGGCAACTGCAAATTCCGCTTGCCATCATTAATCCCCGAGCCTGATCAACAATCACACACATCCAGCCAGACACCAAAAATGGTTGACCACTAGCCAATCTGTGGAAGCTGAAAGCTACAGTTCTGCACTGCAATCTCTTGTAACAGAGATGGAAGCAAACAAAACTACACCATGCACTGTTTTCGTCATTGAAAAAACAAAAATTGATTTACATGTTGTCACAAGAAGAAGCCTCATGCTGACTACAACTATGCCATTCTCAAAAATGAAAGTTTCTCACACTATGCTTCCTTTTCGAGAAACATGTCTAGCTACTCTACCAAACTCAGGAAATTCAGTGTCTATTCGCTCATCCTCAATCTCTTTTGTTTTACCACATCGTTCCCATGATATTAGTCACAAGTTCCCACAAAAATGAGACAGCCTCAGTGAGCCCCAAATGTAGAGAATGAGGCCTCGTATTTTGATGCCTCCTCCTCGATAAGTGCTGCGTGCTGGGGACTGCGAACCGTAGCCTTTACCGGGAATGGTTCGTTCAGTGATTGGTGATTGAGAATCTTGTCATCAATCGGCCCATTCTGGAAAAAGAGTACATATATGTTAGCCATGTGATCATCATACAGGGAGTGAAGACGTGTAGTTGACTAAAGAAAGGGGAAATCATACCGGATTCAACTCGAAACAGTAAACCAATCGCGAAAATGCAATGAACAGAGCTTGCTCCGCGACTTTCCAGCCCACGCAGATTCGACGACCACCTCCAAATCCCCAGAAGTTGGGCACTTTCTTATCTTCTCCCGAGCCACCAGGCATCCATCTCTCAGGTCGGAACTCGTTCGCATTTTCAAATTCGTTCGACAACCCGATCGAGTTGATGAGGAAGCTTGTGCCCGCAGGGATGGTGTAGCCGTTGAACTCCAGATCCTCGGTGAGCTGATGGGGTGGAACAATGGGCACTGTGGGCCGCCAGCGGAGAACCTCTTTGATCATGGCCGCGATGTAGGGCATTTCTGGTAGATCAGACATTTGAGGCAGCCGAAGCGATTCACCAATTGTGCACACGCGATCTACTTCTTCGCGTGCTCGTGCCTGAACTTCAGGGTTGGTGATCATGGCCATGATGAACACGTTGATGGTCATGCGTGTATTGTCTCCACCAGCGGCCATGACTGACGTCGCCAGGTACATGGCCTCCTCATTATCTCCAGTGTACTTGGTATCTGGGTGAAGAAGCACGTCGCGTACAAACGAGGGCGGCGCCGAGCCATCAGTGACCGCGGCACGGATAGGTGTCCACCAATCCAGGAAGACACGGCGATGGAAAGCGCCCATATCGGCCCAAAACTTCCGCCAGGGCTGTAAGAACTTGGGGAGCTTGCTGAATGCAGGGAAGAAGTCCACGTAGCTCCGGTTGATGGCTGTGACGAACTCTATCGTCACTCGCTGGTAGTCATCAAGCTCGGCTCGTGTCTTGTTCAGCGGGTAGCCCATGACAATCCTGTACAAAACGGAAGTCGCATAGCGATAGTTGTGGGCAAACCACAGGTTGGGCTCGCGAAGGTATCGACGCAACATGTCCACACTTTCGAGTTGTTGCATGCCTGCATAGACCTTGAGGTTTGACCCGCTGAGCAATTGATGCATAACACGGCGTCCCTCTCGCCATTCATCCTCTTGTCGAATCACCGTACGCTTTCCATTGCTAACCAGGTCGCTCGCAATGGGCATATGGGGTCTCTCGTTGGTAACCTTTCCTCGCTTGGCAATGATTTCTGAGACGACGCGGTCAGAGTTGAGCACTACCCATGTCTTTGATCCCATGTGCAGTGTTGTCATTTCACCATACGGGATCAAGGAGGCCAGCTGTGAGATAATTGGGTCAGTTCAAGGCTGCCACATTGATACTATGCAAAGAAGTGAATTGCATCCAAAACTCACCCAGTTGTTGAATGCAAGGGCACCACCACGTCGGGCTTGCATCATTTGCTTTAAATTACCCAGAACCGGTTCGCCTGCTGGTCCTGGTGGCATAATCCATCTCTTTCTTCTTCCAGGCCAGTACTTCAGATCCGTAGGTTTCAAAGAGTGAAGAAGTAGTACCGCACAAGCACTGCAGCAAACGAGTAAGAAAGCCAAGTAGCCATAGTATGGGCTGTCAACTGGATACATGATAGCTAGTGAATAATCCAAAGTTAGGAAAAAGAGTGGTAATCCTGATGACCTTTTTTTTCGTTCTTGAAAGCAATCAAAAGGGAGGCGTACGCCAGATGTTATTCTCTCATAAAAGAGCCAAGATCCGCTCAGGAGCTCATGCGTGGCAGAAACTTCTCCAAGTGTAACTGTTGCCGACTTAGATTATGCATATGAGGCGGCAACAGTACTACAAGGCAACTCTTGAACGATCCCCGCTCTGAGCAACCCGAGTGGATCAAACGATGTAGTTACTAACCTATGTTGGAAAGAGAGGCAACAGCGAGTGTGGCAAGCGAGCCATTAATGCGGAGCCGCCCCCTGACCTGCTGACTTCACGTTGACAAAATTGCATTCTCAACAAAAGGAAACTTTGTGGCAAAAACCAAAGATGAAGAAATTGCTAACTCTAGTTATACTACATGTCTACTTTTATAGATTCCCACTGCGCCAATGAACCATATCCTCTTAGCGTACACCACTGTAATTGTTCTGATCTATCGTTCAAAGCAGTATTACATACCTGAATGAAAAAAAAGGTAGAGAAACGCCGGTGAAACCTATAACTACACAAAGCTAGGAATGATTAGACTTTGACTCATAACCGAGGAGAGCCTCTCGTTGTAGCTCATGTTGTGATTCCCATTCGCAAGGTCATCCTGGGCCCACGTAGCCTCCAATATCCTCTTACAGTAATTCCAGGATCGTGATGAGCTCGTTCCCTCTGTCTGGAAGATGACATCCAGGATAATGGCTCTCTGCTCATCCGTTTGCGCCTCACAACCAATAATGTAAACAGGGAATTGGGGCTTGCAGCCAGAGCGCAGCTGACCCAGTAATACGAAGGCTTTGTCGATGTGTCCTTGCATTCTGACAGGGTTTGGTTCGATTATGTCTCCGAAGCTTCGGTTTAAAAACAGCAAGATCGCGAGCTGATAAAGCTGCATCACCAATCCCATGTCTTCATCTGCTAGGTCCACTTTTGAAATTGGCAGACTCCTTATTCGCCACTCCAGAAGCGCTAAAAAGCCCTTGAATTCTTCCACATTACCTTGGTGAATTGCAGACATGATTGTCGTATCGAACGAAGACAATGTGTCGCATACCTCGGACAGTAGATTTAGCATGGAAGATAGAGGCGCTGGTAGTTTGGATGTCTGCAAAATCATATTAGCTTCTAGAACCAATATCCTTAACGGGGAAATCATGACATATGTTCGTCGAACATGCAATCATTTACTTACCTGTGAACATATGTCGGTTAAAGTGGACGAGGGGAGCTCCGAGGACAAGACTTGTTCTCGATCCGAGTGCAACAAGGAGAAACGAGCGAGCACATCGAAGTAGTGAACCCAGTCCAACAACATGGCCACGTCCTCAGAGCTCTGGCCAAGCTGGCAAAGTGAATCGATAGAGGAGTATGCATCGAGAACAGTCTTGACGCTACCGAGGTAAAACGTCCATTGGTCAGAAGCACAAGATGACTGATGCACTTCGAACGAACAGAGCAACATTCCTGCAGCAGTATGACGAATGGTCGCGTTCGCATCTGGCTCTGGAGCTGCTGCCAGACCTTCCGCCAAGCTTTTCAGGGCAGCATTTTTAAACTCTAGGGCTTGTGACTGCAACCCGTAGCGGTGGAGTGATGAGAAGGCTAATAGCGCCTGGAACACTGCCGATTTCATGCCCCTTGTCTCCTCCAGCCCCTGCATCTCCTGCAGGGCGATTCCCACCAGCATATTTCCGAGCGTAGTGCCGTCATGCCCAAAGGTAGCGAGCGAAGCGGACGCTTCACAGCAGACTAAATGATACAATTAGCACTCATATTCCTTCGCTGTTACGACGTCACAACCTTTCATAACTTACAATACTCCAATAGGGCTTTGTCAACAGTCTCTAACTCACACGGGTTCCATGAAACCGGGACACCAAGCAGAGACTTGTTACGCACGGGAGAAACAGGGTTTCCCATCAAACTATGATGCAGCTCAATATCCCAATTCGATATGTGAACAAATCTTGCATCCGAGACTTTGCCAGTCAAAGGAGATGAGGATGGCGAAACTGATGGGCACACGACAGCTCGGCGGCGGTTATCGGGACGAGGCCAGCGGAGCTTGAAGCTTCGGCATCCTTGACATTTTCGGTTCGACGAAGTATATTTGCTTGAAGGTGCTGTTCCCAGTTTAGTGTGATGGCAACTGGTGCCGTGAACTGAGCAGGATTAGTAACACTCTTTAATGCATTTTCGCATATCTCCAGACTACATATACTTACATCGACATGTGTCACAGCAGGTAGACTTTGTTGTTGTCTTTATCGGCATACTGTCTTCCAAAATGGTTATACAATTCACTCAGCTGTATGTGAACAATAGCCGAAAGGTATGGACCCAAGTGACTGTCACAAATGTGGAGGTACGGCAATTATGGCTAAAAGTGAGGTGAGGTGATTAATATCAAGATGTTATAAGTAGATACCTAATGCAGAGGATTGAGGCAGATCTAGGCAACTAGGTTGGCTGAGTTATGGTCCCCGAAGCCTCCTTCGTTGTGTAAACAAAACCAATGCTATCATCACACGAAGCGTCAATTGAGAAGTGGGTCTCAGTGGCGGCCCCGGAAAAGCTGCGAAGAACCTTCAATAGCTGGTCAATAAGAGTATAACCTGTTGAGAAAGCTCTCTGAAACAGAAAAAAAATGAGAGGATAGCTGGTTGCCTTGAACCGCGGAGCCAATGATCGAAGTGTATTGTGGGGGTTCGGAGATGTGTCGTTGCCGCATACGTAAAGGAGCTGGGGCTGAGGCTGAAAACTGTGTACCAATTCTATGGTTATCAAAGTCGAATCTGGAGGCGAGATCCGTTTGAGATAACCGGGTATTGTGCAATCTAACAGTGAATGGAACATGAGGCCGAATGACGAACCCTCTGGAACCTTCCGGCCAATTAACAGGAAAACTATACGAAACGGAAAATCTCTTCTACTCCGAGGCATTGGTATAGTTGAAACATGCCATGTCAGTGTACTCTGCCCGACGTACGTACGTTAGCAGAAGCCACGCAGCGCCCCAAGATCGAATTAGCGCAGTGGAATGATTAGCTTTTGCCCTGCAAGACTAGCCGAGGAAAAGGTGGGACGGGTAACGGGGAGATGGCCGCGGAAACCGGGAAATGCACGCCATACCGTGCCTACCCGTCATACTACACAGCATTCGAACTGGCGCAAACCCTGAAACTCTTGGTATACGGAAGTGGCGCTCTGTCGTGGGCAAGAAGTGACTTCAACCCACTGTTGTCCCTCGTTTCGAGCATATTCCATCATTGGACGCCTAAATATTGCCTCTGCCGCCCTCCCGTACCACCTCCCTGCAGAAAGAAAAAAGTCCCGTTCTGGCCACGGAATGGGCCGCCCGGTGAGCCGCAGGATTAGCCTCCCCCACCTTTCCACGCAAACATGTACCGAACCTTTACCCTCGCACGGACATGGCACTCGTTTTCTCTTGCTTCCAGAGTTGTGGTTGAATTACTACTAGATACGGAAGGCTGCCTGTAAATCACAGCACACGGGTTACTATAACCGGTATTGCCCTTGTTCTGCCTCTATGTATGTATAGGATACAAAAGACAGTCGACATTGGTACACGTAAAATGGGGTTTATTCGGTTGGCTGCCGAAATGCTCATTGACATGGCCGTCCCTGTGAGTTAACAAGGCCATCTGCTCGTCATCTGCATCTCGTACGACCGATTAATTTATTTTTCTTGTTGTGGCGCTCTCGGAAGTGGAAATCGGATGGCATGTAACTTAACGAATTATCTCAATTGCAACGGGCCCAGCCCTGAAGGATTCGCTTATCCGATGGGCGTGGAAGTAATTCCGCTCTGATAAGGCAAAACTTGGCGATGAGCTGCCTCCCTGCATGAATTGATGCGGCAATGCAGGTGAGACGGCTAAGCAGCTTTCGGGTAACATTCCGGCGTGTTTTTTGATGCATGCAAGTAGCTCGGTAGTCAGTAGCAAAGAAAACTTCTAGGTGAAGAGATGTAACGCCACGCAGCTGTCCGTGGCACTGATTTCATAACAGAAATAGCCCACCTAGACACAGAAAATTATCTTCATTTTAATTCATAAGCAGTCCAGTTGCTAGGCTCTTGTTTAGTCGTCATACCGTCGTAATATTGATCATTTCACAAAATGGTGTGGGCATGGCAACAATGGCTCTCACCGCGGCCGGTGCAACGCACACCGAACAACTCCAAACCATCCTTTCTTCACCTTGGAAATGCTGCACTATACGAACCTCTCTCAAAGGGTGACGGTCAATGGTATGCCAAAGAGACACATTACAAAGATCATCCCCTCGTTCGTGCAGGACTGTCAGGACCGCCGCTGTAAGTGAGCAAACAATCACAATCATAATAGTTGCGAAGAGAAAGATTTAACTAAATACGGGTAAACAGACATATCCATCGTTTACAAGACGAATACTTCAAGGTCGAACAGGGTGTGTTGGGTGTAATGAAGAATGGGGTAGAACACACCCTTACAAAGGATGATGGAATACTTCACATACCTGCTGGCACGCGGTAAGTTGTGCTACCACCAAAAAGACACTTCCTAGATCTTTTGCGTTTGGAATCAAAATGACTGACTGAATGCTGTTCGTGGCCTCTATAGTCATCGATTTTTCTTTCATAAAACAGGTACCGAGGATCTGATCTTCAATGTCTGGTTGGATCCATGCACTGAAGGCGAACATATCCTTGATGTGAACTTTCTGCGAAATCTTTCGGGCTACCTTGACGACTGCCTCAAGAGTGGTATCAAGCCATCTGTTTTCCAAATTATTCTGTTCACAGAAAACGCGTCATCTCTCCTGTGCCCGCCATTCCTCAACTGGATGCCAACTTGGATGCTTTTCTGGGCACACCGTGGCCTGGCCTGGTATGCAGAGACTGTTTTAGGGTGAGTATCCACTTCCATCATTTGCTCCTCTTTTTATGTATACTTTGAGATATTTATGCTAACTCTTTGGATAATTCTAGATATGAGAAATCGTATCCTGAGTATACTAGAAATTAATGAGGTACCTACATTGATTTGAAAAGTTTGGCTTTGCAGATAGCGTGTTGAATTAGAATGTCTCAGAATGAAGATAATGCACTTGGAGCTATGATGCATGGAGTATCAATGATGTGAGAAAATGCCTGAAAAACATCGAACCAGCCTTCATACATATTTAGTGGAGTAAATCGGGAACTTGAGAGATATTTGTGGGGCACTTTAGTTTGAATGCAGGTTTTGGGGTTGCAACTTGACTATTAGCGGCCCTCCCCGCTTCCAGTGGAGATCAACCCCCATATATAATCAACATATCCGTCTATCGCTACATTCTACACTCGAACTTACTCATTGCTTTTTCCTTGCTGATTTCAACTCAATTCTCTTTCACAATTGACGTTTTCACTGCTACTCAATAATTAACCATGCCTCTCTCAACCGAACAATATGCGATTCCACAAGGCACGATCGTACTAGTCACCGGTGTCAACGGCTTTATTGCGTCGCACATCGCCGACCAATTTCTGCGGTATGGCTACAAAGTCCGCGGAACGACACGTAACATTGAGAAGAATGCATGGCTCAGCAGCTTCTTCGATAAAAAGTATGGTCCGGGTAACTTTGAACTGGTAGCAGTGCCAGATATGGTGGCGCCAGGCGCCTTTGTTGAGGCAGTCAAGGGTGTCTCGGCGGTCGTCCACACGGCGAGCATTTTCACACTGGATCCGAATCCACACAACGTGATTCCGGGTAGTGTGACAGGAACAGTAAATGCGCTAGAAGCCGCCGCTGGGGAGTCTAGCGTAAAGCGTGTTGTTATCACGTCTTCTTCTCTAGCCGCCACAGTTCCTGTGCCGAATGACCCTACCATCAAGGTGACGACTGAGTCATGGAACGATGCGATGGTGGAGTTAGCGTATCGCGATGACAACGGCCCGCCCTACGAGCCACAGCGCGCGTTGCCAGTTTACGGGGCTAGCAAGACGTTATCCGAAAAGGCGGCATGGAAGTTCATGGCTGAGAAGAAGCCCAACTTCACTTTCAACACTGTACTTCCCAACATGAACTATGGAGCCAGCCTTGACGTCACAAAACAAGGCCACCCATCTACGTCGGCCTTGGTTGCAGAACTTTTCAAAGGAAATACCAACTACTGGGGCGGAATTACACCGCGTAAGTCTTCTTCCTTACATCCACATTAACACGAGGGGAGTGACGTGTGGGTTCCACAGAAACTAGAATCTGCTAACCTCAACCACCTTACAGAGTGGTATGTGGACGTGCAGGATACTGCCTTGCTGCATGTAGCTGCGGTTATCCACCCAGATGTTCAGTCTGAGCGCATCTTCGCCTTTGCCGAGCCCGTTAATGCAGACGGTGTGCTGGCTATCTTCCGAAAACTATATCCGACCAGAAACTTCCCTGCCGACTACCGGTCTGAAAGAGATATGAGTGAGATTGTGCCACGTGAGCGAGCTGAAAGTCTGCTACGTGAACTGGGCAGAAACGGATGGACGAGTCTAGAAGAAAGCGTCAAGAAGAACGTTGAGGACCTTGTGTAACTATAGAGACTGTTGTGCGTGGAGTGGATGTAGCCAATAGATGCAAGAATCGGCTCAGCTGAAGTCTCGTTTTGTTCGGCATGCCCAGTTCAGCTTATGCATTGCAACAGCAAGTCCAAAAACATGGCAAGTGATGACGTACCTCCGTGTTTCGTTGTCAATCTGGTCTAGTGCACAATTCTTGATTCCCACCAATGTCCTCTCTCCTTCATTGGCTAGGCACCGATTTCAAAAAATTTGACGTTGCGGGCGGGACGTGGCGCGCATGCAGGGGGCCAACACATGGGTTACACACAAGGGTAATGGGTGGCCTTAAGGCGAGCTGCTCGATACTTGCCGCGGCTGTGTATGAACCAATCTCTACACCTTCGTGAAGCTTCGATTGTGATAATCACGAAAAATCATTATGTAAATGTGAACTGTGGCATATTCTAGCTAAGAGAGCTGCTATTGGCACATAGCGATTAGATGATGATTTGCAAGCTCATTTGCGGAAACAACCAGCAAAAGTTGGAGGAACGTTAAAGTGAACCTCGATAGAAACACATTTGATACATGCGTCTGCTTTCATGCGACTGTTACGTAGAATATATGGAGGTCTCTCCAGTACCTTGTTATAAGCATTCTTTCATACGAACAACAGCATTTTACTACGTGGTATTATATAAAGAATATATCACTCCAACACAAGGAATAGTTTAGAGGTTGGGGAGAACTAGAAGCCCAAGGCATGCATAGGAGGATTGCGAGATGCTCTAGTAAACTCCATTTGGTCTACATCACTTTGGGTTTGCACGGAAATCTCAAGATAGAATGTTTTTAACGTAATATTAATAGATTTTTGTCTATTGAAATTTGAATCTATAGGTTGATGCAATTGAGAGGTAATGCGCGCTCAAACTTATACCCACTGCTTGTTTCCAAGGTGCGAGACAAATGAACCGCCGAATCCACCCTCGATGCTTGCCTTTTCCCACACTCCTCGAACAAGCTTGACGGATTCTTCTGGAGTGATTGGGCCCTTGAAGTCGGGCGCGTAGGATGCGAGCTTGCCAGCGAATGCCATTATGCCCTGCATCTGTTCTGGAGTAGCTGTTTTGGGATAGCGTTAGTCAAAGGTTCTTGCAAGATATGTTACGGAATTTTCAATGTAGGTAGATTGGGAAAGAAGACGAGAAGGAGACAACGTACCATCTGCGTAGCGGCCCACCTCAACCAGACCGGGGCTGATGCTGAAGAAGAGCACTCCGTCCTTCTTGTATTGGGCGCTGAACTTGGACACAATCATGTTCAAAGAGGCCTTGGAAGCAGCGTATAGGGCAACGTTCTCAATATCGAGCTGGTTGGTCAGGTCAAGGTCGGCCACACCAGTGGAGATGGCGATGACCTTCTTGACCTTGCCTTTCATGACGAGAGGGAGGAAGAGGTTGAACAGGTGGATGTTTCCAACAACATTAGTCTGCCATACTTCTTGTGAGCAAGCCTCGAGCTCCTCGACTTTGTTGGCCCTGTTTCAAGAAAACAAGCAATGTGTTAGCAAACATAATTACTTCAGTTAACAAAAACAACGGGGAAGAAAAAGGACCTACAATGTGCCGATGTTATCGAATTGGTCGAACGCAGGGACCAAAGCTCCATTGGCAACCAAGTAGTCTACACCGCGATCACCAACGATGGCAGCCGCGTCAGCAGCGGCCTGCTTTAGTGTAGCGTACTTGGTGAGGTCTGCGCTCAGGATGTGGATGTTGGGACGGCTGCCAAGTTCCGAAGCAACCTTCTTCTCTGTGCCAGCCTTGTCACGGACTAGGCCGATGACCAAGTTGTTCTGGTCTTCCGAGATCTGCTTCAGAAATTCGAACTAGAGTTGCCAAGTTAGAACAAAGCTTAGCTGGTATGTCACGTGATGATTAAACACTCACCCCAATTCCCTTGGAAACTCCGGTGATGACGTAAACGGACATTGTGAATAAGGCAAGTTAGCCGGGTGCTGGTGAGAGTGTGTATATGCGTGTATGTAGAGTACAATGAGTTATCTTGGCTGCGATATGTTGATTACGGGCGCCAACATTTATACACAAGTTGCTGACCAATGCCCCTTGCTTAATAATGTCGATAGAAAAACATCGAAATGCGGCGTGGCAAGCCTGAATACCGAAGCATTGGAAGCGTTGCGTTCAGTATCAAGCTTGGCGTCTTTAGCTTTTCGAGTGGGCCTGCGCATTTCCTGGTTGCGCGCATGTATGCAGCCTGAGGAACTTGCCCGCGGTCCTGCTTGGCAGACGACGTGCATCATAGGGTTACGCAGTGTTGTCTTTTAGGGGAAAAGGTAGGTAATTGGCTCATCTACTGCCTCAACACCATGTGACGTGATGCTTTTCTCCACAGGAAGCCAAACATAGTAGTGCAGTGAAAAACGACCCGCATGTATCCTAGTGCAGGGCCAAGAAATCTGGATAGGCGCCGGAACGATACCCGCGGAGTACCCTTTGTGCCGACCCGGGGGCTAGCCTGTCCAGGTGCGCCGCTTGCCGCGGACTCCATCTGGCAGTCCCACGATCATCATAGCCACACACGCAACAGGCAGACAAAGTTGCAACTTTTTTGCAGGACAGCCCCTTGCGAGTTTCCACGATCCGATCCGAGAGAAACGCCGGCCGACGAGGTGTGATGTGCAGTGGCTAATTCCCTGCATGTTGCATCCTTTGGAAAGGATTTTTCCCTGCATTATGGGTCGGCTTGCTGCCCCCTGCCATTCTGTGTAAGCCACTGTAGTACTTTGATGCATTACCCTGCTAGATGACTACAATGTGGTAAGTAAGTTGGAAGACTTGCTTCTTAAAATCGCACACTGTCAATCAGATGAGCCATGCCCCGATAACATCACATCTTCTTGAAAAATAACCAAGACTACAACAAAAACTACCCATCTCACGATGAAGTACACTGTGGAATACTATCGTAAAGACGGTGTTTCCGAAAAGGCTTTTGTGGATTGGTTCACTAACCGATTTCTCCCTCGGGCGGTCCCTATTATGAGAAAACACAACATCCTGCAATACGCTATCGTAAGTGCGATCCTTGAATCAACGGTATGAAAAGGAACCGTTTCCCTAACAAACCGGTCGATTTAGGAAAGGCCGGATGTCAACATCGGCACAGCGTTCCAGGCCGAAGTGCAGAGCGGAGGCTGGAAGGTCAACAACTGCGACTTCGTAATGGAATATTGGGTCAAGGATGAGAGGTATATGAAGAACCTTGCAACGGATCCAGAATGGGCCCTCGACGATGAGACGAACAACTGGCTTGACATGTCTAAATCTACTGTTCGCATCAGTTATGATACAACCACATGCATGTTGGAGCATGGCGGTATCGCCAATGGATTGGGCCAAAAACGGAGAGGCAGGGCCACTGCTAGCTTTGACTGATTGCTTCTGGTGGTCGTGACGGCAGGCACATGAACGCGGGTATTTTCTTTTTAATTCGATGTCTTCTTTTATGCAAGCAAAGATAGTGTTTTTCTTCAGTAGATTGCAATTTTCAAAGCTGTAAACAATGGGAAACCATTTGAAATATGAAGAGACACATGCATTTGGAAATGGATGCTCTGCTTAGTTGCTTGAGATTGGTTCGAAATCTTGCCCAGTCACGTGCTTGTTTTTGGACAGGCACTCATGACATGAGTATCCTCACCCCACGTTCAAGGGCGCATCCCGTTTTATAGAACTGTTACATGTGGCAGGGTTACTCATATGTTTTGACCCTTTCTACTTTTTATATTGGAATACATTCCTAGTATGTGTCGGTAAGCAAGGCCATTGCTGGAGAGCAAGTCCGCCATGGAGAGCTGAACTGTTTCGAGTCAATGAAGTTGACAAAGTACCAATCTGACATTTCAATCAGCGACAAAAGTTTCAGCAGTTAACGAAACTATACAAAACCAAGATATTCGCACTCCCAGTCGTCATCATGTAATGTGATATTAAAATAAAGCAAATAGCATTCTTGAAATTTTCTATATCCAATCTGCGCCTGAACAACATTTTCATTCGTTCATACATTCGTTCCAACTTTCTCGAAAAACTCCAGCTCCTCCCTGCCTCACCTTGGTTCCTCCGAATTCCTTATCCACATCAATTAATGATTGAATTCAACGCGATATTGGGATCATCGGTGCTTGTCTCCCCGGGACTTTGATTCTAGAAGCTCCCAGGGTTGGAAGAATACTCTGGCCGATTTGATGTCAATACCTAGTAGACGTAACCATGCTTCTTCGCAAGGAAGTTGGTCAGTAGCCCAACAGAGATAGCGGTACCGACGTAACCACTTCCGCGGCCAAACGCCCAAGCGCAGCTGCTACCATCTTCCAGATCGACGATAGTAATCATCCATGCCAACAAAAGAGCAGCTCCACCGCACGAAATGGCGAAATAAGGTGCACCCAATCCAGCCAGTTGGCCCGCCAATACCAAAAAGTACAATTGCACAGCCGTGGCAACGTAGCAGGCGGGTTTGGTGCCCTTGCGTCCGAGGCGGACGGCAAGTCCCTTGACGCCTGCTTTCAGGTCGTCGAGGTAGTCCTGATGGGCGTAGATGGTATCGAAGATGACTGTCCAGATGATACCCGCGATGTACAAACAAGCCGCCGCCTGCGTCAAGGGTGCCTCGATGACCTTGGTCATGCGGGTAGTCAGGTCAGATGAAGTATCCAACAGCAGAGGCGCCAGAGGATCCTTTCCAACGATTGCCGCTACCAGGAAGATAGCATAAGACAACCCGAAACCGAGCTCAACTTGTGGGTAGTTCGTGCAGCGCTTCAGGTAAGGATAGATGAAGAGAAGTACACCTTGGAAGGTTGCGTGAATCAAGGTTGTTGAGCCTCTGCCGCTGAAAGGGTACAGGATCATCGCTCCCGCAGCAATCTGGGCGGCGGTGAAGAAGTGCGCCTGCAATGTGGAGACAGCTCCTCGGGGAATAGGTCGCACCCGACAGCGAGCGACCTGGCGGTCGAAGTCTTGGTCGAGGTTGTCGTTCCAAGTGCAAGTAATACCGCGGAAGATTGTCGTCCAGATTCCTAGGTATGCGGCCAGGAACATGAGCGTTGGCAAATCTAGATCGCTGGAGAAAGGAGGAATATTGACGGCAAAACCAATTCCAATCAGATAATGCCAGTAGAAGGCCCAAAAACCAGATTGGCGGTCCAGACGCATGAGTTCAGCGTACGGCACCCATGCGTCTGGAATATAGCGAAAGACGCCATGTGTTGGTCTGCTGTAACCTTTGACTTCTCCCATGATGAAGGTTGAAGAAGAAAACAGGAAATGAATGCAATGCGAGTGGGACGGGAGTCTCGCTGCCTGTTCAGAGTCTTGATTTATACAGCCTGGTATGATACCAGAAGAAAGAAGAGGATGAATAAAAGTGCAGTCTGCTGTTGTCTGGACTTACCGTTGCCCTTATTATAACACAAGTCTCCTACATTGGGATTCGAGGGCATTCTTCGGATCATCATAGCAAGTTGCAAGTATCGCACAACTTGTTGACGGCAGTGGATCGGAAGACTTTTGCTTGCCTCGCAATGGTTTTTTTGTCTTACTTGCATAGCAGTAGCCTCGGCTACCTGCGCTTCATTCACACGGCTTTCGTGCGTGGGGCTGCAAAATGATGTCACACTAGCCCAGTGTGGTAGATGCTCGTACAGGCTTTAGATAAGGTGGCACACAAGAGCCAAGATGGCAAAAGGTTAAGACCTCGGGTATCCACACTAGACTGGTGCTGGCTAGACTTCGTTGAGAACTTTCCATGTGGGGGCCAGTGGCGGTCACTGCCGCAGCCTAAAACGAAGGCGTGGGTGGAGCCATCCGCACGTCACATAACCTTGCATATGCACGCTGGACCATCCCGCATACATGGATCCAGGTTTTTGGTAGATGTTTTCTAGGGTCGCGGGACTTTACGGATTCAGAGGGAACATTGACTAGACAGTGGACAATTTCACTATCAAGGCCACAGAGGTGCATTGAATTGCGTCGTTGGCGACATGACGTCTTCGGTAGTTGATACCGGAGCTAATTGATGCCAAAGTGACATCCTCATACAGCCACATCTTGTATCTATCTCTTCAAAACAAAATCTCTTCCAAGTATAGCATCACATGTACCAGAAATCATAATGTTGCTAATCAGTTTGATTATTGCGCGGTCAAGTAGGTATCTATACATTTGCTCTTGTCTAATGTGCGATGATGCACAGTATTATGCTACCAGAACACTAGGAGGCTAATACATTCGGCGAGGAAATCTTTACTGTCTATCCAAAAACCTTCTCAAACAATGGGGTTAAAGAAACGGAAACGATGATCAGGATCGTAGCTGGCCTTCAGAGTCCGTAGCCTTTCGAGGCGCCATGATTCATGGCCATAACGCTCCTCAAGGCTCTCAAGACCATTGGCATAGTTAACATAGACATCGACGGTGCGATCTGGCTGGCCAGCTGCCCATTGATCACGGACTTCGGTGGCCCAAACTTTAGCAGCTGCCTCCCGTGCGGCATCATTGTGCGGCACGATGGCGTCGAAGAGCGTCAGGTGACGGTCAGCACGGAAGGGGTAGGCTGTGCTCGCTGAGTCGATTGCCTCAACCGCCTCGGTCGAATATCCTTCGTGCAAGATGGTGCAACCCTGGGCAAGGATTGGGTCTTCGGCCGCTCGTTGCTTGAAACCCTCAAAGATCTGTCGCTCGGCCGTTGCGTTGAAATACCGAAGAAATACCGACGCCGTGCTGTGAACGTTACCATGCTGGCAGATAGGGTCGTTCATGCCGGTTCCTGTAGAGGCGGCGACCTTTGGGTAAGGCACATCACCAACCAAGTCGAAGACTGCCTCAATAGCGTTGAATGGTTTCAAAAGTTCCTCAGCCTCCTCAGCACTGCCGCGGTAGACAAACGACCAAAAGAGAACTGGCTCCTCAGTGCTGATGGAAGTGTTCATCATGAAACTTCCTGATTCAAAAGCCATGTTGACGGGAGTGGTACCGTTTCCATGAAACTCGTTGAGCGCATTAAAGACAGTCTCTAGGTGCTCACCGCGCCAGACGTAGTTGTGGTAATGCCAGGTTTCCGGTCCCTTGGGCCAGATGTTCATCTCAAAGCTTGTCACAATACCAAAGTTGTGACCGGCGCCTTTCATCCCCCAGAAAAGATCGCTGTGGCTGGTAGAGTTGACGCGGATGGCGGAGCCGTTACCCAGAACAACATTATACTGCAAAATGTTGTCGGCAATCAAGCCATAAAGACCTTCCAGACGACCATGGCCACCCCCAAGAGCGGCACCTCCCATACCGACGCACTCACAACCACCGGTGGTAGTGACATAACCGCGCTCCCACATACCATCAATAGCATCTTTCACAAGGAGACCACCACCAAACCAGGCGGACTTTTCACCCGCTTGGATGTTGATGTCCTTGAGCTGCGAGTTACTGATTTGGATACCATTGAACGCCCCGAGACTTGAAGCCAGGCCGTGTCCGCCGCTGCGGACCAGGTACTCAATGCTGTTATCATTACAGTATTTGACCTTGCAAAAAGTGTCAGTGTATTCGATCTCTTTCTAAACGTGGTCGTTCTAGGTCTTACGATTGTTGCCACATCCGCTTCTGTTGCAGGCTCGATGACGGTTTCAATATGAGGCCTGTTCCAGTCGGTCCATCGGGAGGTAGCCTCCTCGAAGCGTGAATTAGCTGGACCAAAGATGACCGTGTTGTTGGAAACAAGGGCACCGAGCTCCTTTTGAACTTCGGCACTGGTCAATTTGCCACGGGTCACAGCGTGTTTCTCGAAATATCTCGGGATAACGGCACCAGTTGCGGAGGTCCAGAAAAGCCCAGAGTAGAGGGCTGCGGAAAGAAGAGAGGTCTTCATTTTCTCCAAAGATGTCTCGAGTCCGTGTGACCAAGTGAGGGCGATGGTTGATTGAATATGACGGGTACACTCCAGGCTTTAAATATGTTAATGACCATATCCGACGAGACGCCGCTTCAGATCATTACGACTCGTAACAACAAGATCATTAGTCCTTGATCAAAAGCCACAATGTCCGTGTGTTGAAACTGGACCTGAAAACTCCTATACAAGCGGTTCGGCAAGCCACAATGTCTTGCAATCAGTGGGGGCTGAGAACGTGGGCTTGTGAATGGCGTTCGGCACTAAATCTGCACCGGATTAGCCATCAGGCGTCCAAAGCAGCGATAAATCCATCTGTGAAGTTTTGGTAAAGCAATCTGTAGACTAGAAGTCAGAAGTTGTTTTCTTTAATTGTTGTTCACGATTCCTATGCTCGTCTTAGAATCGCTAATCGTACTCTGCATCGTTTCCAAATACTCGGTAAGTAACTAGATTAGAACGCAGAGCTGCTGTATCGGTAGAACCACTACTAAGATCATGAGCCCACATCACATCGCTAGACTGGCCTCTGCTTCAGCAGCACCTCCACACTCCTTCTTCCAAAAAGAAAAAAGTGGGATAACTAGCCCCACATTAGTCGGAACAAAGTACAGTTGCCACATATCACGTTGTTGCCTCTATCTTGAACATAATTGGGATCTGCATTACGTTGGAATCTAGAACAACTGCCGAAGTGCCATCCGTAAAAAAGAAGGAAAGTAAAAATTTGTACCTTGCGGGAAGACAACATCAGATCTAGTCGGATGACATGGCGAGTTGCTGAGGGATCTTGATCCAGTTCCGCATCAAAACTAACTGCACGAAAATTCGCCGATTCCAATGAACAATGTTGGTGACATGTCCGATCCCAGAACTCCAAGATCGCTTTATGCATCAGGGGGTCATTCAAACCATGAAATTATTCTAGGCATGTTTGCATACACTATCTTGGCTGCTAGGGCTTTCCTTGACCCTGTGGTGTGGTACTGATTGTAGGGGCTCCCCTTCCATGCGCGTTCATTCATCCCGCCACAATGGTGGTGACCATTTTGCCGGGTTGGCGCTAATGCAATGTACCGTCGCATTTTTCAAACTGGCAAGTTGAAATATGCCTTTTTTGGTTAACGGGAATCCTTGCCGTGCGATCCTGGGCTCGGCCAAGCCAAATGTTACCCGACGGCTCGGCCAGGCCAACACCATAGTCCTTCAGCATAGTTGCAGCCCCCACGTGCAGCCACGCGTAGCGCCCTCCATCTCGTGTTTTAACCGTTAGTCGCCGAGAATCAACCCAATCAAGAGCGTGGGTTATTCCCAACCAGCCGTTCACATTGTAGAAATGGAAACTTTTTTCATGAATGTAGGGTTTGAATTAACTCCGAGGTTTTGGAACGCATGTTGGGCCCCAAGCCAGAAGTGGTTTATCTTGCCACTCGGCTGGTAGGCTGTGAGCATTCCGAAATACAGAACCAGCGGGATAGATGACTTCCTCTGATACCACCAAGTACACGTCAGGATATTAATCGTTCTCTTGTATTGGATAATTTCAGAAACCCATCAACCTTCCATCTCTTGAACATGGCGGACAACAGGTGCGATTCACCACAACAGCAACACCGCCCTATCTTTTCGGTTCTTATTGTCGGTTGCGGTCTCAGTGGACTTGCTTCCGCACTGGCTCTTGCTCAAGCTGGTCACCGTGTGACGGTTTTTGAGCGTAGTGCAAAATTACAAGAAGTATGTCTTTGGCTCCGTTTTTCCTCTCTTCACATCAAAATATATTTCCGAGTTGCCATTCTGAATTCCTTCTAACAATGTCGCTATTCGACAGATTGGTGCTGGCATCCAGTTATCTCCAAATGCGACACGCCTGCTTCAACAATGGGGCGTGTTCGATGAGGTCCTCAAATACGCTGACCGACCAGAAGCGGGCACCTTCCGCTCTTATCGAGGGGATGTGCTCTCTCAATCGCCACCAGTCTCCCATCCAAACCTCGTGAGCGATGCAGCTCCTTACATCGTGATCCACCGTGCCGACCTACTGCGAGCCCTACAGTCAGGAATAAAGAATCATTCGATTGACATACAACTGGGCAGCGAAGTCACGGAAATAGATTTCGAGAAGCCCTCGCTCCGCCTCTCCACAGGGAAAGTCTATGAAGCGGACATGATTCTGGGGGCAGATGGTGAGAGATCACGATGTAGGGGAAAGTTGCTGGGCAGAGAAGACCCCCCCTACAGTCCTGGAGACGTTGTCTACAGGATTTCAGTCCCAACTAATGGCATCACCGAAGCGGATCTAGCCTGGGATCTCAAGCGACGATCTAGTGTCAACTTTTGGATGGGAAAAGGTGGACATGTAGTTTCGTACCTCATCAAGCACGATATGCTAAACATCGTGCTGGTATATGCTGAAGGTGCAATTGACAAGAGTGAAGTCATATACGGACCGCGGCGGGTGGACTTGGAAGAATTTCGCAGCAAAATCGTAGGCTGGGACCCGGTCCTACATGAACTTATCAATGTAGAAGGTTCGGTTTGCACCAAGTGGACTTTGTTCCAAATCCATGAACCAAAGAATTGGCTACATAAGAGTGGACGATTCGCCCTGATTGGCGATGCAGCTCATGCGATACTACCATGCCTGTAAGTTGATTGTCGTTGAACGATGACATGGCTTCCTCCAGCCCATATCATTATGAACCTGGCTAACCCTATTCCTTATCAGAGCTCAGGGTGCCGCACAAGCTTTCGAGGATGCGGGTGTCTTGGGCGCGATCTTCAGCCAATCAGTAGAGCGCGACCAAATTCCCAAAGCCCTTCAGGTATTTGAGGAGGTCCGCAAACCGCGAACTTCGGAAGTGCGACGTCGCACATTAAACCAGAAGGCTATGTTTTCCCTACCCGATGGACCTGACCAAGAGATGCGTGATGCCAAACTTCGTGCAGGGGCGGATTATGCACTATTCCAGTGGTTGTGGGAATACGATGCTGCCAAAGCGGGTAGAGAGGCATGGGAACAGGTTTTAAAGAATGAGATGAAGAACTAAATCGTGTAACTATAGCCAAAAAATACCAATAAATGAACATCCCTGGAGCCATGCCCGGTTCCCTGTTTCCACACATCCATTATCTGCTCCCAACTAGCCTCGTATACCAGAACGTGCCGAACTATACTTACCTATGTCTCTGGCAGAAGCTCCAGGCATTATCTTTCGCTTCCAAAAATGCCTCGTCGGTGCAACTCCAGATCTTAGTGCACTGATTTGCTAAGAAGCATCACGGGTACCCCTCTACCGTCGACATGTCATAGCTAATATGCAATCTTTTTCGTGATCTAGACAGCCCATCTGTGCACAGAGTACAAGCTATGCTATAGCTTTTCCCATTTCATTTGCGCTGTCGCTTACTATGGGTATGTTATCTCTCAAACCTATAGTTTTAAACTTGCGTGCTGGTATTTTTCTTTCAAAGAGCTCGTCCAACTCCCCAAAGGTCCTGTCTTTAGGTTCTGGGAGCCTCAACCAGCTCCATACAAGACCGATTATGCTGGTTGTAGCCCAAAACAATCCGGATTTCGCACCCCAGTCCCAAGCGGTGGGGTTCAGCATTCGCGGTGTGATAATGTTAGCGACTATGCTAGAGATGTTGTAACAGTTGCGTGCTAGCACAATGGTCTTGCTGCGTAGTCGCGTAGACGGAATTTCTGATACGAGAGCGTAACATATAGGGCCAATGGTTGCATCATACGTAAGCGTAAATGCTAGCATCAACGCAGCGATGATCCAATCGAGTGTAGCAGGAGGTACATCCGCCACTTGAGGTGAGCTGCTGTTGGGCGCTGGACTGACAACGGAAAAGATGCGGGGCCGAGGTATGACGGCCAGGATTCCGATGAGCAATACAGATAAAGAGGTCAACAGTTGCCCAGAGAGGTATAGAGAACGACGCCCGAACCGTATCATGAGAGCCCACGATATGACTACACCAAGAAGCCCAAGTGCGAATTGCCCAAGCGATAAACTATAAGCGTGAGAGGGACCAAGGCCGGCTTGTTCATCTGAATCGCATAAGTAAAAAAGTCCCGGTGTCCAATGTATCTAATTCACTTACAAAAGTATGTGGAGAATCCCATGATTGAGCCCCCACAAAGGGTCTGGATAAGCCACACCATGCAGGCGATCTCAGTGCGTCTTCTATCAACACCCTTGAAACAATCTCTGTAGCTTATTCCGCTTTGCATCCGCATCTCCTTCTGATTGGTCTGCATCATCGCCTCCAGTGTAGCTACCAGTTCGGTATCGAAGTCGACGTCGGAAACGTGGTCAGGTTTAGTGCGTAAGCGACGAAGAGACTGCTTAGCATCTGCAAGGCGATTTTGTCTAACAAGCCACCACGGAGACTCCGGTGCATAGTGTACAGCAATCAAAATTGGTAGGGGAAACAGCCATTGAAGCGCGAATGGTACGCGGTACGACAACACTGTTGTGTCTGTCATCATCCTGCGCAACACGATGGAAGCGATGAGCTGCCCAAATACCCAACACGCATTGATATATCTTAGCTGAAATCAGATGTCTTGGTTATCATACTCATATGGGATGGCATATACGTACGTGGTAAGATATGCCCTTAGAGCTACAGGACAAACATCAGCCGCGTAGACAGTGCAGATGCATTGAAACAGTCCCCAAGGTAGTCCAGACAAGAATTGGCCAAGTAACAATCCCAACTTGGTTTCAGCACAGACTGGTATCGCTATGACCATAGTCATAGTCACTAGCCCAGCCATGAGAGTGCGTCGATACCCAACACCCTCTGCTAAAGTGCCTGTGAGTAAGAGCCCTAGAATCTGCCCAACGAGGCCTCCGTTGACAAATGCAGTTTGCCAAGTAGGACTAATCTCGCATTTCCCATTTGGCTGCATATCACCGAATCTTTTCTTGAACGGTTCCATGGTGAATAAATTTGGCACCAAAATTGTGGAATACCCTTCCATAACGAGAGTCATTGATAGAAGTATCGACCAGGTTATGGCTTTCGGATAGAGACGTATACCTTGATGGAGGGTCATTGAGCGTTCGGTATTGGAGTTCGTCTTGATTGCCATGGTCGAATCTACTAAGGGTGCCAATGAATCCAACGTTGTCATTTTCGGTGGAGGACATGTAGTGAACGGAGGACCGGCCGAACCTGGCGAGGCCCTGATGCTTCGAACCGTGGGTGGATGGTGAGATGGAGCAGCTTCATGCCTCGTATATGCGGGAAGTGATGACATGATGCTATCGTTGTGAAAATTGCTTGCGAAAAAACTCGAGTATTCGTAACAAATTATTTGAAACCGTGAGATGGATACTGGAGGAAGGGGAAGTAATATAGGGTATGGTCGTGCATATATAGAGGTTCCACAAAGGCCTAGCCACAAAATGTCGTTGTAAACAAAGCAACAATATGCCCTCATATAAGGTTCAGGCCAAAGGGTAACCTTATGGATAATCTCTTGGCTTCCATTAAGCATTGGAACATGCCCAAGCAGGAAATGATCAAAGGTAGAATACATGAATAGCTAAACAAACACGATCGGCATGCACTTGGTTTCCAGTTGAGGATAGAGACAACCAGCAAGGCCGGGGACCGATTGTTTTTAGTAGTCTCTTGCTGATTCAATAGTCTTTCATAGCTTCGCATAATTTCAGAGCAGTGTATGCATGCTTTGCCTGCGGCAAGAAGTGGGTAATCTTGAGCTGTAACCACGGTGGAATGTAGGGTTTCTTCAAGAGTAAGCGGATGTCATGCATGCGTCCTGAGGACTGACTGGGAGAATGGTAGATCTCATTCTCAAACTCCGCATTTCACTAGTCCTAGTCTCTCGGATCGGCCCGCTGGTTAGCCATGAAAATCAACCACGTGAGCTGTGGATCAGGTCACGAGGGCTAGGTTCCAATGGATGGCCAGAATGCCATGGTCTGAATCGCGTCATGAGAATCCACTCCCACTGATCTGCATAGCTACACCAATTCTGTGCGTTCAAATTACCCTACGCTTGGCATTGGTACCATAGAATTCACACAGCGGTTCAAGAAACATAGTTGACACAATGACATCAGTATTACATATCTATTCCCCATACATTCGCTGAAGTAGCTGCATGCTCTACTGCTTCGCGGCAGCGGCAGCGGCTTCCTTCTCCTTCTTTTTGCGTTCAACTTCTGCCATTTTAGCTGCCTTCTTCATTGCGTTCTTAGTCATTGGCTTGCCATCAGCGTCCAGCATTGCCCCACCTTCGGCTTGCTCTTTTGGCTGCTCTAGCTTTGGCTTGGTAGGGTTCGGGTTGCCCTTCCATTCCAGCTTTCGTGGGCGGAGGAACTCCTCCAGTACCTCGTCTGTAACCTTTGCTCTAGCCTCTTGGAACTTTTTGGTATACGCCGTCATAGTTTCGATGCACTCCTTCTTCATCTCACCAGTCAAGAGCTCACCCTTCCGATAGTCTTCGGCAAGCTTCTTGAGCTTTTCGTCGTCATCCTCGAAATAAGCAATGTATTGGTATGGCACATCAATGTCGGGGTTGCCTCCCTTCTCGCGATGGAGCTCGAGTGTCTCTTGACCACCAGAAAATGCTTTGGTATTGATCTTGTTCTTTATTTGCTTTGCAGTGTCGCTCATGAAAATGGCCGAGTTGGCGTTAGACGCACTCATTTTACCACCGGCACCTTGTAGTGCTGTAAGAAACTTGGAGTGAATGAGAGCTGGTTTGGGTGAAGGGTTGTCCATGCGATTGCAGTTCTCGCGGACGAGACGGAAGTAGGGGTCTTGATCGATGGCGCAAGGGATCAGGCAGGGCGTCGCAGCTAGCCTTTTAGATCTATGATAAGTCTTGTAATCCTCGCCCCAGATGAAGGGATACGATGAAGCAAAAGCAGCAACGCATTGCTTGGCTGCAAACGCGTTACTGCCGATGTTTGTGGAGCCATGGAAACCGAATGCACCACGGACTTGGTTGTTGGTGATGAGTTTCTCGAACTCGGTGGAGTTAAGGTTGAAATGCCTGTTGTATCCAGACGTGAAAAACTCAGAATCGATGTACATGAAAGTCTTCTTCACGTCGAATCCAATGGAGATGATATCCTTGGCATTTTGGCGCGCAAACTCATAGACCTCCTCTTGCTTTAGCTTCTCTTTAAAAAGAAACTTTTCATCATCTGTCAACATGATGACCAATGGAACATCAAAGACATCCTGCAGCCACTTTGTGAACTCGAAGGGGATCGTATGGCCAATGTGCATTGCATCACTGCTAGGCCCACGACCGGTATATAGTAGGAAGTCATCGCCGCGCTCGTATGTGTCAAGAATCAAGTCAAGATCTCGGTGGGAAAAGAAAAGTCCCCGTCGCAGCCAGCGATGGGGTTTGTGGCCTGTCACACGCTCGAATCGTTCGAGAAGAGGTTGGTCAATAAGCTTCGTTGCCCACTGTTCCGAAATCTTAACATAGTCAAATTCCTTGACGTTTCCATCTTCGTCCACCGCTGCTTGTACGTCCCATGGATTGATTTCCTGCTCGGTGGCTTTCGAGACGGGCTTTGTTGCTGTATCAGCGAGGGACAGAGCAGCAACCGCTGGGGGTTCGGGCTCGGTCATTGCAGCGATTCGGTAGGTGGTATGCGGTAAGGATTTCCGAACAGGAGTACGAGTGAGAGAGCGTTGGAAGCCAGTAAGGCGTACGTGTCGCGGGTTGACTCAATCGCTAATTAATGACTGTAAACCCCTCTCACTATATTAATTTGGTATATGCGCGACGCCACGACTGCCCCGCACTGCGCCACAGCTCAGCCACATGTCGGAGGTCCGCGAACCAAGATGCCGATCAGAAGAGGCAAAACTGATCGTAGGCGGAGCTCCAGATGCTTCTGTTGTTGTCGTCACACCACCATCTTCACACCACTCCACCTCAAGTCTCTACGCTTCAACGGCCTTTCCAATTGTCCCGTTACAATTGGTTTCTGCTGACCATGCGACTTCGTTACCTGAGATAGAACACCGCGCGCCTCAAGCTGCTTCGAACCTCCACCCTCCAAACTGCTCCACCGGAACTGTGCTCTTCTACGTCAACGACCGTACATTGGAAAGCTTGAAATCACAAAATAGACGCCAAAATGGTGAAGTTTTACTCGTCCAACGAAACATACTCATATCCTTTCTCCGCCGTTTCACTTGCCTATTTCCTTCGCTATCCGAATCCTTACTCCACTCACGTGCTCTCCACGGACACCATTGCACGTCACTACGACCCTGATACCCAGCGCCTGACAACCATACGGCTGCATTTGAAGCGTTCTAAGCTTCCATCGGCCGTTCTCAAGCTCGTTCCTCGTTCGCTTCTCGGCGCCTCGGCCGGTGGAGACACACAGTCTTACATACTCGAAAAGTCAGTTGTGGATATTAAGGAGGGATGGATGGATACGGAATCACGCAATCTCGAGTGGACAGGTGTCTTGTCAGTGATTGAGAGACAAAGATTTCAGCGTCCTTCATCGCTGTCACTTGACGGTGCCAAGGGTCGGCAGGGCTTGGAAGGTCTCGCCCATCGTCACGGCGTCATCAACTTCGGCAACAAGGGCAATGGCGTCAAAGTGGAAGACAACGGTGAAACCACCGAGGTCACGAGCTCAGTAACGCTGCACAGTCACATTGGCGAAACATGGAAGAAGAAACGTGAAGCTGCCAGAGAGGGCGCAATGGAAGAGGAGCAGCCACAGAAGATGGGACTGTTGCGGAGTTGGGGTACCGCAGCTCTACAGCGTAACATTGAAAAGATTGGCCTTTCACGAGCGCAGCGCAGTCAGCCTAATGCGCGAGAGGGCATGAAGGTTGTCCTCGAACGCATGCGCGAGGGCGGGCTTGTTGGCGTGCTCGAGGGCATGCGACGAGATCGTGAAGCGATCATGTCAGGCCAGCCGCTTGCTACCCCGCATGCAGCGAAGACGGACGAGTGATTGTGCGACATCACAATGTCAGCTTGTCTGGCGTCCATGTTTGAAAACAATGATTTTATGGTTTTGTATGAATATCAAGCGATGGCGCAACGGTCTCTCTCCCTTCCCTTTTGCTCTTCTCTTTCTCTCTTCCTCACTGCTCTTAGGGTAGTTCGGTTGGAGATTTATTTTCTTACATCAGCAGTTTCTTTCCAAAGCTCAAAATGTATTTGAGGGATTTTGTATCGAATGACGGTCTTCGTGGCCTGGGTATCAATGCTAGCTGTCGTAGTCTAGAGTGTGGTAGCTAGCCTGAACATCCAGGTCTTTGCGTTGCTATGTAAAAAAGTACATGTTCACCTTTCTCTCCGTTTTCCTCGTTTCCCTTTACTCCCGTGACTATTCCCTGTCCAATTACCAGCATCCAATGCAAAACCGACCGCAACTATAACTGTTTTCGTGCGATCTTCCAGAGGTAAAACATTTCTTTTCAGCAGTACATTTTATGCGAGGAGCAGCCTTGCAGGTCGACAAACAGTATCAAAGGAGATATTTTATCGTGTGAGTGCGGCTCAGGGTAACTTTGACAGCGCTCACGCTCGAAATCTCTCAATATGGCTTGCTGTTTTATTGGTGCTGAAGAACCGGTCGAGTGGCGTGAATATGTCAATAGGGCAGAGCATACAGACGAGCGTGAGGGCGTGTTGGCAGAAGATGGGTACGGTATGCTGTGTATGTCGCTAAGCTCATACGCATCTGGCTGGCGGGCAGGGTAGGATGATGTGTAGTCTTGACTAGAGCTTAATCGTAGAGTCAAAAATCGCCATGGGCGTTGCACGAGACGGCTAAGTGGAGTTATTTTCTCAAATTGCATTATTTCTGATTGTTCAAAGAAAGGAATGTGCTGTTATTCTTTCAGATATGTGGCAGTCTAACTATAACATTGACGGTTTTGCCCGTCCCCTTGGAAACTCTTCTTCGTTCTATCCACTACCCTCCTATTGGTGTAGTAGTGGCATCGTAACGCAAAATCTGCAGTAATGTGGTTTTCACCTGCCCGGTGTGACGTGGATGCTGTTGCGCACAGTCTCCATCTAAATTGCTACGTTGCACGGGGTCTAGACGACCAATGGGAGCAGTAAGACAAAGCTGGCTAGCAGGATTCTTCTTTATCAGAGTCGTCGCCATAGAATATGAAAAGAAGGCTAGTATAGCTCGATGTAACCGTGGAGAAGACTGCAAACTCCAACGTATGCTGTACCTGTGATCAGTGACGTTTGGATTGCTTGAAACAATGGCACCTTATCTCACAACGCCCTGGAGGGTTCTGATAATAGGTAATATATACCAAATCTAAAGTGACGATGTCTTGGTTTTGAAACAGGAGAAGACATCACAGTGTGTATGTCTCGAATGCGGATGGCAGATGTCACTTTTGCAATGCAGGGCTCCGCTGCCTCACGCGAAGTATGGGTACTTCAAAGGCACAGCAGCTATCTTTCCCCTCTCTTGAAAGATACATAATTACTCCCAATGTAATGTGGTTTCACCAATGAACCAGTTTTGGTCGATATCCACCTAGTAATTACACCAAGAAGAAATCGACCATTTGATACTTAAGTTTGGATAGTTACACGATTCTATATAGGTGGCTTAGAAAGGTGGAGCTTGACTGAATTTACTGGAAACTGTTGTATAGTGTGTTTCCACTGGTAAGTTGAGCCCGATTGAAAGATAGCTTAAGAGAGCCTGGTGAGAAAATCACGAGGGTATTGCAAGAAGCGCCACTATTGTCAGCCAAGTTTACTCACCGTGGTGCTGAGAACAGTGGCGTTGCAAAGACAGCTGGATGAGATGGGCTTGACTGGATTTCGCAGCATTTCGGGGTTACGCATTCTGAGAAACTGCAGAAGATAGTTTGCGGATCTCAAATCGAGCAGGGCAACCTACTGTTCGTGAGCTCGATGTGACCACGAAAAAAATGTGCGCTATGGGTACAATACTACAATCACATACGCCATAGATAGCTGGTACAAGGTCTTTTGGCACAGGGCAGCAAATAAACATATTCAATGATTCATTGAGGGTGTATGAAGCACCATCAGAGATGGTTTCAGTTTCCGTCTCGAGAGAAGCCAAAACCTTCGTGACAGAGGAACTATCGCAAAGAGAGAAAGACTGGAAAATTTAGAACAAGCAAAACCAAGAGCCGAGCCAGTATGTTAGCACAAGTGCTACTCTTGTCTGGTGGATGAGCGAATCCCAAGCCATGTGTTCCTTCACGATGAGCCTAACATGGGCAGCTATTCGTCTTGGTGATATATCGGGGATGGTGTATGAACGTGCTCGTCCTCGAACTTGATGACATCATAATCATGGGAGCCCTCCATGACCTGCTGACGATGTTCTAGCATAGAATCGATGATATGTAAGGCCATATCGTGGTTAACTGTGCCCCTCAATTTCTGCCATAGTTCAGTGTCGAGACTGGTGGCCAGTGCATTGACGACCAATTCTTGGATTCTTTTGGGGGTGCCATGGTCCTGTAGAGCATGCTTGAAGATGATTCCTATGACATTCTCGCTGGGGTCTGGGCCACATCCAAGCAAAGATTTAAGGGTTGTGCCAGTGATCATGGCGCGGTGCATGCTGTCATGGGCGGCATTGCATACTCTGGTGAGACAGAGTTCGCTCAATGCCTCGATTCCCAGTTGTGTAGCGAGTTGCAACGTATCATAAAGCTGCTGTGGGTCCTGGCATTCGAGCTTTCCTTCATAGACCCATTGAATCACTAGTTGAATCATCGTTTTTTCCACACCTGGGACGAGAATTCGTTTTTGGGCTGCGGCGCGCACTAGATCCTCTTCGGCTCGAGCGATTTCTTTCTTGCTGATCTTGTGGAGTACGCTAAAAAGACTTGCAGTAATGGCATGTATACCACAGGAATCAATGTATGCTATCCGTGCTTTCCAATTCGCTTCTCGAATAGCATGCTGAAGCATCCGGTTCTTGACATTCTTTAGCTTCACTTGTTCTTCTGTTGCTTCGGCGATGCATTGCCTCACAATTTTGCGATAGCTTGACAAAGGATACTCTTCGTAAGCGGATATGATCAAAGGTAGTGCCTGCGGGCGCATTAGCACGCTGTCTTTGTGTTGATAGTATACGATGTGCATGTTGGAAATGGCCACGACGCTCATTCTTTCCAGAGTTCGTCTGTTCATATTTACCTTTCCCTCGTGTTTGAGCCTTTTAAAATCATCTTCAGTGACCTCTGGGAAGACATGTGCGGCAATCAGGCTACGAAGAGAGTTGGCGTCGTCATACTGCTGTCGCAGAGCCTTGGCCTCAGCAAAACGGTCCTCAAGTAGTCTACTGTGACAGCAAAGGAGTTCCTCATGCACAGTAAGCTTTATAGAAAGATCCTGCCCACATTCAATTGTGATGGGAGTTTGCATGAGCATCCTATGCCTCGTGTTAGTTTTTCGATGGTAGACAGTAGCTAGACACTGACTGATGGGGCTTGAACTCGTCAGAATCAGAGCTACAAAGAGATATCGCGATAGGACTGGAAGGCTCATGGCTGCTCGACTTTGTCATTGGATCTTTCGAGGGCGTAATAGAAGGCGTAGTAAGCGATTGTTGATCCATGGTGCGAATTGTCCGGTAAGTGATTGTTGTGGAGAAGAGTAGAGGAACTTTGGATCGAAACTGTATACGTATTGGTTGTTGGGTATTCTACGTCTCTCACTTGAGGTATCAGAGCATATGGGCAGTGGGTGCTAGGAAAGGGTAACGGAAGTAAGAGAGGTGTAGGTAAAGGACGTGGGCAACTAGAATTTAGATGGTTTGAGCAGCATATTTACTTCAATTTGGAGGTTAAGGACTTTCAGCGATGGCTGTTACCAAAGAGCTTCAAACTCTAGGAGTGTCGTAGCAATTCAGAAGTAGTGTTAATCAGCAGTCAAGGTGAAGGATGGCAGCTGAATATTATAGCATCTTTTGAGCGGTGATAGTGAGATATCACACAGTTCATAACTCATAAACTACGTATGAATGCGCATGGCATGGACACGACGGCTTCTGTAACGGCTGCGTGGGATATGAAGTTGGATGGGAGAGCAATGACGATGTTGGATGCATGTAGTGCACGGGGCACTGCCCCGCGGTGCTGGTGTTTCGCGTGTGCCAACCTCACCACCAAGTTAACGCGTCGACATGGCCAAATTCCACAGGGAACGCGTCGAGCACGCGTTGAACGAACTGCTGGTGCGCATAGTGCCAGAGGACCCCAATGACGATGAAGAAGTAGCGAACCAGCGCTTTGAAGATGCCTTCGAATTTGCCATCAATGAGCTTACAACGGCGGGTGACCCATCGCTGGTGCCGGATGTGCACCACATTGCAAGCCTACTGGACCGCAAGGGTGAGTTTTAGACAAATTGGACATCACGAGGATCCCTACATACGAGGTTCCAGCTGACAGGTAGTAGTCTCTGGCCTGCGAAATGACCAGCACAAGAGCGCCCGTCTTCACAATCTGCTCTCCCGCCTCGAAACGCAGACAGTCCTTGACCAAAAATGGCGTATGCTCTACTTTCTCTACAAACTATCGGAGAACGGAGAGCCTATTCAGGATGCGCCAGCCTCTCACGATGTCCGCAGTTTCCCTCGCGAGCCCACAACACCCTCCAAGCGCGCTTCTGCCCCAGCCTTCCAGGACGCCTTTGCAAAGCCCGGTCTCGCCCAGTTGCCCCTCAACGCAGGCTCTCCTAAAGCATCTACACGATCATCTACCGTCGTCGAAAAGCCCGACAAACGTCGAGAGAGGCGGTCACAGGACGTGACTAAAGAGCAGCAGCAGGCGAAAGCAGGCCAATCCTCTGAAAAGACAGAACTGGGCCCGTCGGAGCCAACACTTTTGCGCGAGCTTCCGTTCACCTTACAAGGCTATTCCTCCACCAACCTGACGTTTCCCTCCTCTACCGCCCTTAAGCTTCCCCCAACCCTCCCGGTGCCTATTGTCAGCCTTCTGCATACGCTCGCTGAGCCCGCCATCCTATACAAAGGTCTTGCCGAGTTTGTCGAAGACAATCAGGGCGGTCTGATAGAGCAGAGCTTCCGAGCGGCATTAGCGAAAGAGCTGAGAGCATATTTGGGCCTGGTCGCTACGCTCGAAGGGCAGATCAAGAGAGCTCTAGCACAGCTCGGCGAGGGCTCCGCACATCAGGGTGCGAGCAAGGCTGGAGTTACTCTCAAGCGATGTGTCATATGGATCAGAGAGCCCACCATGGGCTTGCGCCTCATGAGCTTAATGGTTGAAGAATCAAAGACTAAGAAAGGCGGAGAGCTCATTGCCCTTATCCATTCTTTCTCTCTCAACCACGGCGACCCCTATGTCATGAATTTTGCCGAGCGCCTCCTCTCTGATGTCACTCGCCCATTCTACGACATGCTTAGGCAATGGGTCTACGACGGCGAGTTGGCTGATCCATTTGGAGAGTTCTTCGTCTCTGAGCAGAGCGAAGATGAGATTCTCGAAGCTAACGGCAACGAAGGAAAGGGTGGCGCCACCAGCGTTTGGGAAGACAAGTATCGGCTGAACGATAAAATGGTCCCCACTATCGTCACGGAAGACTTTGCCAAGAAAGTTTTCCTTATTGGCAAGACGCTGAACTTCATCCGTTATGGCTGCGGAGATTCCGCGTGGGTAGACACGTATTCGAAAAAGGCTTCCAAGGAGTTGCAGTATGGCGATACCGCTAACCTAGAGCGATCTATTGGCGATGCGTACAAGACCACTATGGCTCGTCTCATTGACCTCATGGCGAACAAATTCAAGCTGTTTGATCATCTGCAGGCTCTGAAGAAGTACATGTTGCTCGGCGCTGGCGATTTCATTGCAGTCCTCATGGAGTCACTGTCATCAAATCTCGATCGGCCCGCCAACACCCAGTATCGGCATACACTCACTGCCCAGCTTGAACATGCAGTCAGAAATTCCAACGCTCAGTTCGATACTTCAGATGTACTCCGCAGACTCGATTCTCGCATGCTGGAGCTTTCTCATGGTGAGATTGGATGGGATGTCTTCACGCTCGAGTACAAGATCGATGCTCCTGTAGATGTCATCGTCACCCCGTTTGGCTCGAAGCAATACCTCAAAGTCTTCAACTTCCTATGGAGAGTCAAGCGTGTTGAGTTTGCTCTTGGCTCCACATGGCGCCGCTGCATGACCGGTGCTCGCGGTGTTTTGGGTACGGTATCCGACAAGATGGGCTCAGACTGGAAGAAGGCCCGCTGCGCAATGGCCGAGATGGTTCATTTCGTCAATCAACTTCAGCACTACATTCTTTTTGAGGTCATTGAGTCATCGTGGATTGATTTGCAAAGGTCGCTCAACAAACCAGAAAGCACACTGGACGACATGATAGAAGCCCACGCACGGTACCTTGACAACATCACTAGGAAGGGCCTTCTCGGAAGCACTACCACAGATTTTACAGCACAGCTGCATGAGTTGCTGAAGACCATGTTGGCGTACAAGGATGCTGTTGACGGCTTGTACTCATGCTCAGTTGCAGAATTCACTCTAAGACAAGAACAAGCTGCCAAAATCGAGACACGCACCGCAGCCGGTAGGTGGGGTCTTTCAGAGAAGGATACTCGTGGCACCTCGACTCCGGACCCCTTTGCACGATCGCGCGCAGCCTCCACCCATCAAGACGTCGACTCATCTTTCCCACCGCCCTTATTGAATGTGGGCATGACTGGGTCTGCCGAAGACGATGTGCTGCCAGCGCTTCAAAAACGCTTGAGCCATCTAGCTGAAGACTTCAAAGCTAGGATTCATCTTTTCTTAGGCGATCTTGTACACTCGCCTGATGGTGAGCTCAAGATGCTGGCTGTGAACATTAACTTCAACGACGTATACAAAGTCGAGCGAAGGCGTAGAAAGGGGTCCCAGAAACGCGATAAGGATAAGGAGACGTCAAGAGTTGATACGAGCGCAGCGTAAGCGTTGGTCTAGTTTGCGGCGTTTAGCACGAAAATGATACCCAATGTGCTTTGTTAGGAAGTTAATACTTCTATGTATTTTGGATTTAACGTAGTTTACAAGCGAGCGCCGCGTACAAGCGAGCGCCGCACCCCACCAACT